>JAYDZE010557978.1:0-31384 GCA_034509125.1 Monilaria moniliformis | reverse complement strand
TATAATATATATTTAATTATATATATATTAATATTTTTTGTGTGATATATAGTTAATTATATTTTATCATTTACTATTTTTAAATATTTTTTGTGTATATATATATTTGCTACAGTATTTCGGTTCAACCAGTGGTCTGACCGATCCGACCAGTTGAACCATGACCCGATAGCTTCGCCGGTTCGCTCACCGGTCCGGTTTTTAAAACATTGACCTTAACTAAAAATATGTTCAGACAATTACTAAATTTTTAAAAATTTACCAGATTCGGACAAATTTTGTCCTTTATGCTTCATAGGCCCTAAACCCTAAAGGTCATGTTAGCATTTGATATTTTCTCATTTAATTTACAATAATAATACTATGAATATTAGGTCAATTAGGTGTATGTAGCGGGAATATGAAATAAAACAAGTGGTGCTGACAGCTTTGCTAGCTTAAGCATGATCTCACTTTCATCCTTTATCTTAATCTTTTTCATAATTTTGACCGCCGCAAATTTAGTAAATTGACCTAATCTATATAGTATAATTTTGTTCTCTATTCTTTTATTCAAGTTAGTTATATCTTTGTGTAATTAGCCCAAATTCTGTCTCTTATATAATGAAATTATTAATATTCTGTTAAGAATGACATGTAGTTGGATGATTCGTCAATAAAGAAAGCTAACACATAAGAATGGTAATTTCCGATAACAAAAATTCAAATATATGTAAGTCATCGCCATATACATAATCTTTTCGACACTTTTAAGTCTACGAACCACGCCAATGAAAAGTGTACATTCTTTTCTAGGTTAATGATCGAATTTATTCCAATTTTTAATAATTTTATCAATTCTTTCAGTCTTTCTCAATTTTTTGAACTTAACAATTTTGTCCCTATGTTTCCAATTTGTTTCAATTTTAGAATCGAAATTTCACTCAAACGGTTCAGAAGTAGGGGTGGGGTACTTGACTCGATAAATCAGGTACCCGCACCTGAAATACCCCAAAAAACTGCACCAGCATGCACCCGATCCGATCACCTATTCGGGTATCCCGAATACCCGGGTCAGATATTCGAACCCCTGTAATTAGGTACCCGAGAGTCCGATTTATTTATTTAGACACCAAAAAATTAATTATTGAAAAGAATATTTTACAAAAGTCAAATATTTATACAAATGCCTCATTTTTTTCAAGATTAAACATAAACTAATACAATTAATTATTGTGTATTTGAGATGCATGGCAGCATGTGAGGTCCTCAGATACCAGTCAGCAGGAAAAGCACAATTGTAATTTTACTTAACCGATTCTAATTGTTAAAAAAATTTAACTCAACCTTTCTGTAATATTTAAAATTGTAATAGACTAATAAGTAAACAGTTATGTAATATTTAGAAATTGTGTTATAAGTTATAACTATAGGCCATTTATCAGTTATCATTTTAACTATAAGCACAGCTTACTGAAACAAAACAACCTAAGCAAAAACTTGTAGGAAACTAAGGAAATAACAAACTGATATACATGATACACCAAAATTACGAGCTTGGAACATTCAAATATTCCCAAAGGCACAAACAATATTACGCAGGCGAAAACAAAACTGCAAAACCACAAATCCACAATCAAATTTTAGTGACTACAAATTCAAGAATCAGTGACTACTCATTAAGCAAAACTGCAAAAGCACATTCTATGACTTTTATTTCTAATAATCAACATATATAGAAAAACATAACTCCCTCTAAAATCTAAATTGAGGTTTATTCATCAAGGAGAGGCAACTAACTTGATATAAATATAATTGCTTTTTCTATATGTCAATGTCATGCGAAAATCCTTCTAAATGTTACAAAATTGACTAAATTGAGTGAAATTTGTCCAAGAGTTGCAGTCTTGCAGATTGCAGTCG
Organism: Monilaria moniliformis; assembly: GCA_034509125.1. Classification (NCBI taxonomy): domain Eukaryota; kingdom Viridiplantae; phylum Streptophyta; class Magnoliopsida; order Caryophyllales; family Aizoaceae; genus Monilaria; species Monilaria moniliformis. Next base: position 29,482 of record JAYDZE010557978.1, on the reverse strand, counting down.
CAGAGGACAAATGGAGGAGGAATACCTTATACAGTTATACCGGCTATAATCCGATTCGGACAACGGGACAAGACTAGAGAGAGGCTCGTGGTGGCGGTGCGCCGGTTGTAGACTGGAGAGAGGTTTGTAGTCGGGAGGCTCGCGGTGGTCCAGATTACAGGTCGGAATGACATGACGCGTCGAAGAATGATATATTATTTTACTCCGAAAAATAAATTGTATATAAAATAGTATCAAAACCTCAATTTATTTATTTTTATCTTTTAGAAATAATTATATAAAAATTGATTGATAAAATTGATATAAATTGAAAAAATGAGAATAAAATTCATAAGTTAAAAAGGAAGGGATATAATTTATAAAATTACTAAATATTGTGATAAAATTGATAAAAAGATTGGAATATATTTGATTAAATCACAAGAAATCAGGATAGATTCATAGTTAACACTTCTTTTTTTCTTTTCTTTTCTCTAAAAAGTAAAATAAAAAATTCAAACATTTATAATCAGTTACAAATTCGAAATAAGAATTTTTTCGAAGAGACCAACCATCAATGTTAATTCTGTAATACCAATAGCAGCAGCGCAAATAAAGCATTTTCCTAAATGTCTATGATAAACGATAAAATAAAAAAACTTTAGTCAAGGTGACATTTTTAGGAAATGAAAACAATATTAATAAAAAAAGAAATGACATTTCAATATATATGGCCTGCAACCTCTAAGATGGATTTTCACCGACTAGAGAGAGAGAGTCAATGATGTTCCATTCTAGTCGTTTTTACCAACTTTGTATCAGACATTCCCTTCCACACCAAGAATAGTTGACTAACTTGATGGCAGGTAAAAAACTGATCAAGAAAGAAACCATGGAAAATCTTTCATCAAATACAGAAGTTCCCACTGCAGTAAACAGGCATGTACGATTTTCATGGTCAATACTTGACATACAAATCTACGATGCACCTGAACCACTAGTAGCAGAATTACTCAGTGGACCGACAGGGCTCCGGTCATCACATATCTTTCTTATCGAGGGACTTTCTGCAACTTCCCCTATACGTGAAAGAGGATTTGAAGGGGCAGCCTTTTTTCCCCTAAATACACCCCATAGATAATATTTTTTTTGAAATCCTGCAGAATGATCGTCCAAGAGGTTGCTCGTCTAAGGATTAAGATGTGAAAAACAGCAAGAATATTACAAGACATCAAGGAACCATGACTTACTCCAGTAGAGCAGAGGCAATTCTGTCGAAGTAAAAATCAAAAGCTCGGCATTCTGTACAAGCCCTTTAAAAGCAAGTTCTTTATGAATCATTTCCTCAACCAGTTGCTCAAATACTTTGTTGCTTCCATAAAAAAAGTACAAAAGGATTAAGTCAATGCAACAGCAAAAAAATATAAAGATAAAATGGGATGAAAGATTTATTAAATTGATTCCCTATATTGGATGGAAAGAAATAGAGTGCAATATTATCACCATTTGGTTCTGATGTCTGAAAACCTTTTGGCCATATGTCGGATTTTGGAAGCATTTCAAGATGGAGGACCGGCTGAAATTGAGAAGCTGCCTCATATACCTTATGGCATGCTTTGTTAGAAATGTGAGCTACAAGTTCATCTATACTGTCATACTTTGAATTCCAAATATTGAAACTTCCCCTGTCATTTGGACAAGCTAATTGCTGATGAGCACGCCCATAAACAAAGTGTAACTCGGTAATATGCAACCATAATATGGATTTTCTCACCTCCAAACTGGCATGGCGATTGGTTGAGCAGCTGAGTAATCTAAATCTGTTAGAGAAGCGCAGGTATTTCTGCTTTGACAGCTTGTAAAAGTCTGCTCCTCTTCGTCCTCTGGTCCTCTCTTTTCAATACGGTCATTGCTTGAGCCTACATCCTTTTCTCGAGTGCTTAAGTCAGCAAGCTCATTTTCTAAGTAAAGGCAGTTATTTGTATGGAGTGTTTGAGAAACACCAGTTCGATGCACTTGCTTCTGTGAAATAGTTACAGAAGACGTAATGATTTTCTTTTCACTTAAATTCTTTGAAGCTCCACCACTTGAGATGACAGGATGATCTGCATGGGCAGCAGCGATGCCAAGATCAGTAATTGACCGAAAAGTTTTAGTGATACATGTTTGATCTTTCTGCTCACAGCCTTCATTTTCTTTCACGTTAGAAGGTAATGTTGAATCACTCTCCGATCTTGTGCACTCATTGATGTCTACTTTCACATGTTCATTGGAAGATGTTGTAGCAAGTTGATGTTCGTCTTTCTCGGTAGTGGATCCCATAATATTTCTCTCTCTTTCTCTTCCTCTTCCTCTTCTTGTTGTTCTTGATCTTCTTTTTCTCATGATCTTTCTGCTCGGAGCATCCGTTTTCTTTCACTTTAGAAGGTAATGTTGAATCACCTCCTGATCTTGTGCACTCATTGACGTTTACTTTCACACATTCATTGTAAGATATTGTAGCAAGTCTATGTTGGTCTTTCTCGGTAGTGGATCCCATAATATTTCTCTTTCTCTTCCTCTTCCTCTTCTTGTTGTTCTTGATCTTCATTTCCTCTTGATCTTTCAGTTCAGAGCATCCGTTTTCTTTCACTTTAGACAGTAATGTTGAATCACTCCCCGATCTTGTGCACTCCTTGATATCTACTTTCACACATTCATCATAAGATGTTGTAGCAAGTCTATGTTGGTCTTTCTCGGTAGTGGATTCCATAATGTTTCTCTTTCTCGATCTCGTCTTCTTCCTCTTCCTCTTCCTCTTCTTCTTGTTCTTGATCTTCTTTTCCACTTGATTTTTCTGCTCAGAGCATCCATTTTCTTTCACTGTAAAAGGTAATGTCGAATCACTCGTCGATCTTGTGCATTCATCGATGTCTACTTTCACACATTCATCATAAGATGATGTAGTAAGTCTACATTCTGTCAGGCAACCAGCTGACAACTCAATCGAGCCTATCAAATTTCCTTCAACCTTTTCCTCGGTAAGCTGATGCAAACGAAGGCTCTGCTCAGAAATTTTAATTGCATCTACTGGTAGATTAATATTTTCATCATTTTTCCCATCCAATTCAACCGGAGAATGCTGACCAATTCAACCGGAGAATGCTGACTGGCTAACTCTCCACATTCAATCAAGTCAAACTTTACACATGCTTGCTTGGAGGCATCCTTACAGACATGCTCGTTGTCAACTATCACCAGACCATTTTCCACCTTTCCATTTCTAGAGAAAGTTTTAATATTTTTTGAAACTTTATGATGTCTTGTCTGGCATGGGATAGCATCATGCTCGAAGACAGCAGATCGCTTTCGCACTTTCACTTCACAGTCATCACAAAGCCAACATACAAATTCATCAAAAGTCTCAGGTATTTCATCAAGGCAGTAGCTGAAACAACAGAAAATAGAGTCAAGCAACACAACCCATTATTTGTAAATGGCTAAACAAATTGAACATGTGAATAGTCTGTGGCAACGATCCATCCTTTTAATTGTTGATGGTCAATGTAGTGCACTCTGCATATTATCTGATTGTGTGTGTAGTATGTGTAGCGTGTGGAATGAATGTATCCAATGTGTCTAGAGGGTGAGAGTGTGTGATCAATGACGGACCATCGGCCTACAAGTACCGAAAATTTGTATTAAATTTGATCGTTCGAGCCGCCGTTGATCTCATGTTCGAGATCAACGGCAGAGATACTGTCCAAGATACTGTCCTAAACGGCAGAGATCCCAAGTGTTGAAAGATTCAACTCCTTTGATAAATGAACAATAGTCTACATCAACAATGCCATGTTAAACATATTCATGATTAATTTTCAACAGAAGCCATAATAGAATGTGAATTTCTTCACCCTTCCCTCTTTAATATTCTGTCTTAAGTTCAACCGCACCCCTACCAAATCTGAGCACTTAGGCGCAAAGAACAGAAACCAAGAATTGAAATTTACATGAACAAAAAGGGAAATGCAGCAACTTTTCCAACTAAAGATCATGATCTTCCTCGAGAAACTTACATGCAAACAGATTCACAATTCACATACATTAATCCGTTACGATTAAAAATTACTAACTTTTTCCAAAACGTTGAATCAAAAAAGAGCAGGTAAATGGAGCTATACCATTGATGCAAGAGAAGAAACAATGGGCAATTACAACGCGACAGTGCTCGATTCGCCACCTTAATTATTTATAATTTAAATAAATGTACAACCTAATATATTAACATTATTTTAGTTGGGTTATTATATGAATTATATATGTATCACGTGTAGGCGCGTGACGTATATATCCGTACATTTCTTGCTAGTAACATTAAATTATTCCAATAAAATAGTTGAGAGAGAAAAAAATTAGGGTTACTTATAAATTATATTGCACTTTCAACTTTTTTTAGTTTATGGTTTCAATTTTGATTAAGTTTGTTTTATAATCTGAGTTTTGATAAAAGAAATTATTATATGAATTTTGATATAGTTATTTTATAAGCTGAATTATACGAAAAGTTTCAATTATGGCCCGGACTTAGAGAAATTGTTTAATTATAGTTAGCAAACTCAACAATAATGTCAAGTTTGCATTTGATTTTCAGTCATTTTATAACAACATTTATTGGATTGATGCATGGGCTTTGTCGGCCATGTCAAGATGAAGGTTATGACATAATACTCAATAATTTTGGTTGAGTAATGATGACGAATTTTACCAGGAAAAGAGCAAATTAAGAGTGACTATTGTCACAACTCCGACAAAATTTATCCTCAATTTTCAACCAAAATTGTTAAGGAATATGTCAAAATCTTCATATTGACATGACCGATAAAGCTCATGCATTAACAGAACAAATCTTGTTATAAAACGACCGAAAGTTTGCTGCAAACTTAACATTGTTGCTGTTGTTGGCTATAATTAAGTAATTTCTTACATTCAGGGTATAATTGAAACTTTTCTATAAAAATTAGGCAAATAAACTAAATCAAAAGGCTATAATTGTTTTTTTTTTTTTTAATTCAAGCTATAAAATAAACTAAATCAAAATTAAGACTATAAATTGAAAAAGAAAATTGAAATTTACTATAAGCTAAAATTGACCCAATCTCATCTCTCAATTTATATGCATTGAGAAGTGGATGAAGGGGGCTGTAAGTCTTAAAAAAATTCGGTTTTGTCACGTTTATTCCTACATCCTAGCAACTTTTGGATTGTAAGAAATTAATATCATATCTACGGCAACGAATTCAAATGCCCCAACAAACAGTTGATAAGATAATAAAGATAATTAAAACAGAAACATAGAGCTCATCTCCAGTTTATATGATACATTCTGAGGGTAAACTAAAAGGCGAGAAAAAAAAAGGGGGGCAAGAAAACAAACAGCCGTCACACCACTACACACACATACACACAAGCCCCAACAATTTGATTTGGAACACTTACAAACTTCTTTTTCTTTTTTAAAGATCTTATCATACAAAGTTACTAGGTCATATACCTAAACCAGGTAGTCATATTTGCCTACATATGTAAGAAGATATTTGCCTGAATGTTAAGACTGCTAAGGCATTGAAGCTAACTGCATCTGAAGTGAACTGACTTCAAATTGCATCCCTTGCACATTGGCATTCTTTGCTTCTATTAATCTTTTCAGTCTCCCTTTTACACTTGTATTCGAGATCTCATCTAGTGTTTCTTGGAGAACGAAGTGCTTCTTGTCAGACCACTGTACTTCACTTGATGTCCTCGGGATCCCTATAAACAGCAGGAGCATAATTGAATTACTTATTTTGCAAGTGACGCAAGGATATATTTTTAAGGAAATCTTTCAATCTGCAGGCATACAAAGTTTCATTCCTCAGTGACATTGGTCAAGGTATATCTTTAACTTGCAACAGAGCCTTACCTTCTAATACGCCTTCAAATGTCTCCAGGGGTACACCTTTCGGTTTTTTCTTGTGTTTCTTTTTCCCCGAAGCCATCAAATTTTTAATTTCAGGAGATACATTAGGGCAACATTCCACCTGCATCGTATGATCACCTCCACTCAAATGGGCCTTCAACCGAGCAATTCCTCCACATTTAGAAACAAAACTGCAATGCTTGCACCTTAAAGCCTCTCCTGTTTCATCAAGCAGCATAGCATGTTCCCATGCATCATCTGGCCTGCCCCTCTTAGAAGGTCTGGCAGGAGTTGCTAATCACATAAATAGAACTTTCACCATACTATTTGCAGCGATAAGTAGAGCTTTCACATAATGTTGCAGTATCATGTATTGCTGAAGCCTTACCGTGAGAGTTCCGCGTCCAGGCAGCCGCTGAGTTTTTTGACCACTCACTGAACCATTGTTCCATAAATCTCTTAACTTCTAGTGGCACCTGAGGGCAACCTTGCAACTGCATTTGAGGAGACCCTCCACCCAAATGGGCCTTTAAACGTGAAATGCCCCCATAAGTAGAAACAAAGCCACAATGATTGCACCGTGTCTTTTGCCTAGCATCGTCTAATGGCTTTGCATGTCCCCAAGCATCATCTAGCGGTCTTCCCCTTCTCTCAGGCTGTTCACCAGCTGCTGCAATTATGCATTCACAATCCATTAGAGGAAAAGCTTGACCAGAATTACATGAACCATTGCACTCCCAAAATCTAGTCAGATAAATCATACTTTCAGATAGCATTTACTATTGAGGATTAGCCTAGATAGATAAAAATAGTATAGGTTAATCCATTGTTTACTAAGATGGATTGGAACTTTGGGATATCCTAAGGTCCTTGATAATTTCTACAATTTGAGCTAACTTGCTTAATTCATATTCAATTGAAAGGGTAGGATTGGAGAAATCCTAATGATGAAGATAAAAATACTCAATCATGTATATTATCAATCTTAAATAGTAAATGCCCCCTCAATTTATTGAAATTAAACAGGTAAGCACGCCATCTAGTACAAAATCAACTATGATGACGGCCATCAGAAACTCAAGAAAATCAATGAAACGTATGCATACTGGACAGTGAGTTTCCCTGGACAGAGTTATAGTATGAAATCAATGAAAAGAGAAAGTAGCACATTTGCAAAAGTACATATACCTTTGGACTTTTTCGTCCTAGATGCTGCCAAATCTTTTACCCAATCAGACATGCTCCCTTTTATTTCAGGTGACAACTTATACCAATCCTCCTGCTGCATTTTTGACCCTCCACCTAAATGTACCTTATGATGTAAAATTCCCCCAGGCGATGATTCACCGCCTAAATATTTGCAATCTGTCTGTTGAAATGGTACATCTAATGGCTTAGCATGTCCCCGAGAAGCATCACGAGGCACTCCCCTTTTATCAACATATCCTGCAGATTCTGCTGATACCCATCATCACCCCAGGGCACATACAGCAGAAAGAAATGGAAAACAGAATAAATTAGGATGTAAGGCAGTTGAGGCTTCCATAAACTTCAGAACATGCAAAAAGGCATTAGAAATTGATTTAGCAGTAGTTCGGAACCTTGTATCTGCAAACAACATCAAATTTTATGTATTTAGACACAAAATGTGCAACTTTATCGGTATAGATGGACTCCAGCTACTTAGAAATCTCTCTTGAACCAACCAGTGTAGATAACAGACTAGGTGAATCAGCCAAAGGGATAACACAAAACATTTATGTTTCTTAAAACTCCAAAGGAACACCTGAATGATATCATTTAAATAGCATAGGGGATCGATTTCCTTGGCAAAAATATTTATGATTCTAGACTATAGGGAGAAAAGTTACAGAACGGTATCTATCTTGAGCCATACCTCTAATGTCTCTCGTCCAAAGAGCTTTTGTTTTTTTTACCCATTCACTAAACCACTCAGCCATGACTTTTTTTACTTCAAGAGACACATTATCGCAGCCTGGTAGACGGGTTCCAGGGTTCCCTCCCCCTAAATGTGCCTTAAGTCGTGAAATGCCGCCATGTGAAGAAACAAAACCACAATACCGGCACTCTGCCTTTTGTCTTAGTAAGTCCAATGGCTTGGCATGTTGCCAAGCATCATCTAAACGTCTTCCTCTTCTATCAGCTTTAGATGCTTGTGTTACTAATCTCCCCATAGCATAAGTAAGAAAAGAAGTGGCATTAGACTGTCACAATACCATCAAGTGTTTCGGCATATAATGGACAACTATTAGAATAAAGTAATTCTGAAACAGGTAGCTTAAGTAAGAAAAGAAAAACAAGTCAAACAAAATAGTCAAGTGCTTTAGATTCTAGGTTACTGCAATCCTACTAATCTTATGCAACAATATCAGTATTCGAGAAGTAAAGTTTGTATGAAGTCCCCATCCAACAAGAAACCAAATAATATCTATAAGAGCGTAACAAAGCAAAAGAAGAAGACAAACTCTCTTAAGGAATCTGTCCATCGCTTTTGATTTATTTGGTAGAGGAAGGCAGACAACAGATGCAGTTGCACATAAATGACTACATAATTTGATGTGAGAAAAAACTAAGAGAGATAGCAAACAGTGGTTCTGTTCCAAAATATCGTGAAGCCTTTATGCTCATGTAGTCATGTGAAATATAGACATGCAAACCTATGCATTCACCCCAAAATGCTAGCCATGTGAAATATAACTGAATTCTAACAGCATGAGAAAAACTTAGCAATTTAACATTATAACAAAGTAATTATCAGATGCCTAACTCTTTATGCAGTTAAACGAATACAACTTTCTCAGTTGCATGTGGAACCTACTGTGGTTCTATCCTTGTTGGTCACAGAGCTATTGGACTGATGAACGTGAAAGAATATGCCACTATGTCTGCATGAACAGCCTGATCAGCGATGGTATCAAGAATATAATCCTTTCTTAATGACTTACAAGGACTGTTCTTGCTCGAAAAAGTTCCTGGACTCCCCTTCAAGTTAAAGCTCTTGGGGTAGCCTGAGTTTGGAGATAAACTCTTCCTTGCTCCAATCATTTGACCATGAACAAAATCAGATTGAGGAGAAACAGCACCTTGCTGTCCCCTGAAAACTCCCCAGAAATAAGGTTTCCCCTGCAATCCTGTATTTTCAAGAGAACCAAAAGATAGATGAACATAAGTCGCAATGTGACTCATTAGAAAAAAAGGCATAATTCTCTGTAAACAAATAGTGTTGGACTCACTGTGAAGGTTCTGTGGCAGTTGAAGTGAAGTAAATATTAGCAGCTCTGCCTCGCCTATCATTGATTTGAGGGCAAAGTCTGTGCAGATTGCATGAGTCACCAGGTTATCAAGAACTTCTTCATCTCTGCACAACACTTGCATGTAAAATAGGGGAAACAATGAAGGAAAAAAGAATATGTACTTAAATTCGCTTCTCCCACCTTCCCTTAGAGAAGAAAAAGAGCGCGATACTGTGTTCAGTTGGTGGTGAACCTTTAAAGGATGCTGGCCATGTATCAATACGTGGAACCATTTCCAAGCATAATGACTTGGGCATTGTACTGGCTACCTCCGATACTTTCAAGCATGCTTTATTGGAGACATGAGCAGCTACATTGATGTCTAAATTCAGACAGGGAACACTAAACCTCCCTCTGCTCAGAAGATAACCAGCAGTCGTTAGCCAGGCTATGTAAAGCACAACCTTGTCTTAACCTATTCTTGATGACTCAGGATAGAGGGGAAATGAAGCTGTTCAGCTAGAGAGGAATTGAACGATACAGATGAAAATAGTTCACATACCTCCATGCTGCACCAGCAACTGGTTGTACAACTACACTAGAATCAGATCGCATGTCACTTTGTTGGTCATTCATTGCTGAATCCTGGGATGCCACAGAACAGATTTTTATTTTTATTTTCTTATGACAAATTAAATTTTCAGCCAGAAAGAAAATCTCCTGATCATCTCTGAGGTTCAATTATTGATACACATCAGCTTATGCTGCTAGTCCTAAAATTCAAGCAAAGAAGAAAACAAAAAGGCCATGACTCGACTACAGAAAAAATCAAGGAGATGGGTATCTTAAAAGTTACAAACTTACAACCATTTGCACAAATGGCAAAAAGTGACCTCATATATATTGCATATATATATATATAAGCATCAAAGTAATAAAGAAACTTCAATTAGAAAAAATCACACGAAAAGAGTTCGATGATAATTTAACAGCATTACTAGTCAGGGGTTACAAGAAGTTTACATTAGATTCAACTAAATATGATGCATAATTTCCTCATAGGAACCATCCATTATATGTTTTACGAGAGCACCAAAACTGGTCTGTTTGCTGCCCATCTGCCGCAACTTAATGTCATCAGAATTTTGTAAAACATACAGCACAGCACCTTTATTCTTCTCATTAGCTTATGTTTCTTTCTTCCGAGTACCTATCCTCAACACTAAAACCATATATTCTACTATCAACTTCAGCTTCGAATTGGATAATCCCAGAGTCTGAGAACCAGTTTTGAGAAATAGAATATAAAGTTCAAGGAAACATATTTAAATTTCATTATCCAAATTGAAAGGGATTCTCTCAACCCATGGTATTATTCTATATGAGTCAGATTATGTGCTTCCAACGACTAATTGCGCAGCCACTTCTAGGCATGCAAGCGCTTGTACACATCAACTAATCAGTCTACATTCTAGCTACAAACAAGAGATACAATAACCTAAACCCTTCTCCAAATTTGAAATTCTTAACTTTCACCTAATAATTAAGTCTCCCAATAAATAGATAGAAACCAAAAAATGTAAATTGATTTAATTAAACTTTTAAGAAACCAAAATTTCTTTCCACATTCCAATTAACCTTGACAACCGCCAAATTGCATCAGCCAAAGCAGAGAACGATGACTAGTAAAGCAGATAAACAAATATATAATAGCTAAAACCCGACTATTCACCTACGCGTAGTTCAACATATAAATTACCTCAAACACTGAAAACATTAAAACGAAGACTAGAAATCTGCTTCCAATGGGAATAATTACTATTACTACGAATTTGGGTTGTTTTGCACAGCAACTAAATACGGGGAAGAGAAATTAATACCGATGGGAGAGAAGCTCGGAACATGATTAAGCATTTAGATCAAATTTCCGAAGATCATCTTATGCGTTCTGTTTTCGTCAAAGATTGAATTATTTCTCTCTTTTTCTTTTTTCTTTTCTTTACTAAATTTAACTCGGGAGTCGCGAGTGACACTTTAGTGGGAGAGAGAGTGTGTGTGTAGTTCTTATGAAAGTTCCCCATATTTTGTAAAATCGTCGTTCTCGCCTCCTTTTCCGAGATATAAGAGAAAAATTGAAAAACAAAATTCATTTTATTTATTATTATTATTATTATTATTATTATTATTATTATTATTAATTGGATTTCGTAGCATGGTCTCCTCCTTCATCACTGCAAAAAAGAAATACCACTAGATTTTCTTCCATCCTTACAAAAAAGAAATACAGCTAATTACTTGACGCCCCCATTTCAGACCGGCAGGCGTATACGCGGTTTCAATTTTGAACCGCTAATCGGCTCTTTTGGTTTAAAATTGGTGTTTTTTTTGCCGGTTTTGGCCGATCTGATACCGATTCAGCAATTTTTTGATTTTTTACTTTAAAAAAAAAAGATAAACAATTAAACATAATAATGAATTAATGATATAAAATTAGAACACGAAAATTAAGTATAAATCAATAAAAATAAGTAATAACTAAAAGAAAGAATATTTGCATTGATATTGATTTAATAATAAATATTTACAAATTACAAAGTTAAAGTAATAAACAATCTCATAATACAAAAATTAAATTTTTTTTAATTACAATACATTTGCCCATGAAAATAGAAGAAATTTGTAGCTCGCTACTAGACATTATCAATGTTATATAACTCATAACACCTTGTGACGAGTTATTGGCTCTTACATTTCTCCTAATTTCACAAGGATCCACTCAAAATAAAACTAAACCAACAATGATAGGAGGGCAATCGTACAACACGGAAAACTGTAATTCCTAGGCATGACGACAGGTTGGCACATGTAACAGTAGAGGTTGACACTCATGGTGTCGTGTTGCATGACCCAATAGCCGCAACCTCTATCGATACATGTGTCAACACGTCTTCATGACTAGAAATCACAGACTTCCGCATTATATGATCATTTGTGTTCCTATCGCAGATGGTTTAGTCTCTTTTTGGATGAATTGGCTAAGGATCGTTGGTCACCTAGAGACGCTGAGCAACTAAGAATCCACATGAAACGAGGATCGAACCAAGCGTGTCAGAAGGGGACATTATCATGAAGAAACTAGTAATTTCTAAACATAATGACGGATTGGCATATGTAACGGTGAAGATTGACGCTCATGGCGTCGTGCTACACGAGGCCATGAGCCTCAACCTCCACTGTTGCAAATGTCAACTCGTCCTTGTATTTAGAAATCACTAGCTTCTGCACCGTATGCCCCTATTCTGACACAATTGGTTAAATTCGCATTTCAGGTGTGTGTATATATATATATATATAAACATGTTTGATAAATTAATGAGTACTTTATATGAGTTCAAAAATAAGAGCGGATAGTAATTCTTTTCAATAGGATTTGAGACGTGTATGAGTATTTATTTTTCATGGGTTTCGAATAACTAAACATAATAAGTGGGTATGCATAAGAGTGGGCGAGTTAAAATAGTAAATCGTTTTGACAGTGTGGGAATATATGTGGTAAATTTTTTAAATAAGTATGATAGGTGATGTGTGGTGAATTTTTTAAATAAATGGATAAAGTGAGGATAAAAAAAAGGAACTTGTGGTGTAATAAAGTCCAAAAATAGGATATGTGTATTCTTGAAACATCACAAAATGACAAAGTATTCATGTACTTGTGTAACGAAGTGTATATAAGTTTTGTCAATTTAACTTGAATTTAGTTATATAATTACAATAATAAATTGCACTTCGGCTTATGTACAAGAAAAGAATCTGCGAACTTTAAAGCTATCTATGAAGCCATGAGGTATTTAACTAAAGATCAATAGATCAACATCAAGCCATGGATAAAAAAGACTATCTGTCATTTAATAGCCAATTCCACCCTTTTCAATTCGAAAAAATGCTATAAATTAATTTAGGCTCAATGGCAATTTAAATAATGACATTTGAGTGAGATTGTAAAACGAATTTTAGCAATTTAAATTGTAATCGAGCATTCAAGCCTCAAATGTTTCAGCCCAAGATCCCATTAGCATACAAATCCAAATCAGTTGGGCTACATAAATCCTTAGCTAAATAATCTCATTAAATCTAATTCCACCATCTCAATTAGGAAGAACTGATAATAATGAATCTTGAAAAGACATTTGTCCAAACCCACTAATCCAAATGGGCTTGGATTAACATTCGTGCATGCAGTTAATTTATACACGATAATTACTAATTTTTGCACTATTCTTTTGCAAACAAGATGCTTGTTGTTTTAGAAAGAATAAAAGAAAAAATATGTATTTTTACATATAAGTCAAATAAATAACACAGTGTCAATTGTCTTACGTATGTCAAACCCTCCTGATTTTACAGTTAAATACGACTTTTGATTACAATATCAATATTCATTTTTTCGTAATCAAACTATTGATTGCACTTTCACTAGAATGGATCCGATATGTTCAACAAACTCATCAAAACGAGGTCATTTTGATTTTATTGTGATAGATTTAGTCGAGACGATGTTGTCAACCTTTTAATTATAAAAATTAATAATCACGTCGTTATTAAAACATCAATAAAAATTTATATATATTCAAAACAGCACGAAAAAACAATAAAAATAATATTCACACCGCTAAAAAAAGTGAAAGGACATAAGATTTTGGACGTGGCTACAAGTCTCCTCTACTAAGAGAAACAACGTGATTGTCACATTCTAGATTCGGATTTTCTCGATTAAATTGTAAAATACAAAATTATTGCCTACATAAAAAATTAAAATTTCTCCACTTCGTTCCTAAAAATAAATAATTTCACGCTGGCTAGTTTGCTAGGTAAACTACAATATGGAACACAGCACTTTGTAAGGTGCACTCAGTGATTCATTCATAATTTAATAGCAACATCTTAACATAACTCAAAATTTAAAAATAGGTAATATAACTAAGATTGAACGCCGAGAAACTCAATTCAGTTAGTAAGATGTTTCTCTTTAGTTAAAATAATATGTTGAAAGTACAAATCACTTAAAAGAATTAGTGTATGTAGTGTGTGTGTGAGTTTTGAAAAAAGAAACAATGACTATTGAACCAAGTTCGAGCGTAATTATAATATCACATTCACTTGAATTTAATTGAGCCTACACAAGCTTGGTAAATATATATTATATTTAAATATGCACGATTTTCAAAATTTAGATAGATATAATATACGTATAAGATTAGTTAGATAACTATCTACGATATATATTCCAAAAAAAGAATAATAATATAAGTTAAAAGCATCAAATTAGTAATCCTATATTTTATGATTAGCTCATGGATTTAACACTTTCTTGTTAATCCCACAAACTCATGCATATCTCCTTCAATTATAAAATATGTAGTTTTTTTTTTCTAAAATGATTCAAAATTTATTTAATATATCAATCAGCAATATATTTTGTTATATTTATAATGTGAATCAATAAATAAAATGCAGAATCTCAGCGACTTATTCAATCCTTTGAAGAGGGGAAAATGTGTATCACCCGCCACGTCGTCTTAGCGTTGCATGTTCGTGGCTTCCCACATATGAAATATTCATGTGATTAATCATACACTTTCGAAGGAATCAAATGAGAAATAAAATATAAAAAATTATATGTGAAGATATTATTTATTATTATAACAAAAATTAAAAGTCAGGATCGATCAATCAAATATAATACTATCTAGTGTGTATATTATATTTCCAATTGTTGACTGAATTTTTTATTTTTTTTGGAGAAACAATAATAGTTGTAAGTTTATGCATAAAGAATAAAACACGCGGCTTTGTAAGGAAATTTATTGACTTTGGAAGATATTTTGGAGATATAATAATATTTTTGTTTGATGCCAAAACACATATATATTATTTATAATTGAGAAGATATCTCCAGATTTTAATTAATAAAGAGTAATTAAGCGAATATTTGTGATGTTTTTTTTTCTTATATCAACAAGGTTAGACTTTTTTAAGACGATGGAGTGCAGTTTAGTTGGTAAGACGCTTCTCCTCCAATCAATAGGTCGGGGGTTCGAGTCACCACGGGGTAAATGGAGAACCATTATTGATCCTCTTTAAAAAAAAGATTAGACTTTTCTGATCCGTTTTTCCTAATATTGTGCAAACATATAATATAAATAAGTAGAAGTTAAAATTAGTAGCTTTCTTTTTGTTAGTACTGCGAGAACTATTTTTAATTTTTTGATTGTAAAAATCTATGATAGATTATATTTTATTTATGGATATTTAATCCACATTAAATATCAATTTTATACAAGTAGTTATAAATTTAAATGTTGGAATTTTTATTTATAAAAACATATTTTTGGTAATTGCAGTTTTATTTGTAAACTCGATTAGGTCCCTACACTTTCATTTATATTAAAATTTTGGTAATTGCAGTTTTATTTGTAAACTCGATTAAATTCATTTTGTTCGGCCATTTTAGATAGACTATTTTGTATATTATATAAATATAATATTAATTAATTCTCTACATGGCCGATCATGATTAAAAATGTGTCTGATGAATTATAATAATCCTATCTATTATAATATTTGATATATACATATCTAGCCTTTGAATATACCTAACCAAATTTAAAGAATTGTTGAAATTATCATGCAATTAAGTCAGCAATCAATCTCAAGTAGTGGTGATCAAGATCAAGTTGAAATGTTGGATAGTGTGTGTACATAATTATTCTAATCTGCATGCAGTAAAGTAAAAAGTAAGGTGCTTTTTTGTTTTTTACGTATTATTTAAATCAGTAAAAAGCAAAAATTTAAATTATGAGTTAGTTTGGATGAAACTGTTCGTAAAGTGTCATAGAATTCTTGTCTTCCATTGATTTGACCATCAATAGGTTAAATGCATATATGTATACATTATACATAACAATAATTGTGTTTTTGGATGGATGCTTCTGAAATTTCAATGAATCTCAAGTAAAAAATATGAAATATTTGTGTATTGGATATTTTTTTATCCCGAAATACATGTGTGTATGTGTAATTTATTATACATAACTATTTATTTATAAGGCACATATGTACTAATTTACCACAACTAAATTATCTATAAAATATATTCTACTCTACAAAAGTCGAAGAAATGGTATATATGGTCGAAAAATAAATGAGAAAAGTCTTATCATAAGCCCCACATGATATCAATCAATCATATTCATAAAATTTCATGGCATCTCCAAGGCATATGCCAACAATAATTATACATTATCTTTCCAATCTTTAAATGCAATATATCATCTTCACTGACATAAAATTAAAATCTGTCTATTTTTTTGGAGTACGTGGAAACCATTGATAACAACTATATTAAATAAAAAAAGAAAATATATTGACCTCTATTTTCTTATTGGTTTCACCCATACAGATAAAGGTGACGAAATTGATTTAACATTAAGATCAATAAACTTTAGGACGAGATGAAATCACTTAATACTCGATTGAAAAGGATGGTATGTTACATTAACTCTCTCTCTCTCTCTCACTCTCTCTCTCTATTTATTATATGTAATGTTAATTCAGTTCGATGCAAATAATAATAAGTGAAAAAATTTGTTTAAAATTCGAATTTTAAAATATAATCTTGATAAGATGTTAATTAGTGTTTTTTAAATGTTATTAGTTGAAGTAATAATATTGAGGAAAGCACACTTATACCGTGAAAATAGTTTCACGGCAAACATATTTCAATCATTGATGACAGCTCGTTATTTGCACCAAACAAACCTTGACTTTGGTCACCATCAATATCGACCAATTTTCCGCAATTTTTATATTTTAAATTATCCATAAACATTAGTTTCTTCATTTTCTATTAGGGCGCCCACGATTTAAGTTTACCATTCTCCAATTATGCCAAAACAACTCGAAAATGTGCATTTATTTTTTAATAATCGTCTAACATGGTTGTTAGAGTCTTTAATTAATTTTATAACTTGTGAAAATTTGAGAACCTAATAGATTAATTAGCGGTGGATTAATAACTAATTTAAAGTTTATTTATGAAGGACTGTTGACTAAGATCTGAATTGGAACAACTAGGATAATATAAAATAAATAATTTTCATATAAACTAGTTCTTTATATGTTAAATACAATAATACTTATTTTTATGATTATTGCAAATCATACAAAGATTAATAGTCTAAATTGATCACTAGTTCCTACTCTATTTGATATTCCTATGCCCATATACACATGTATTACAGTCAATGGTGGATTCAGAATACAATTTTGGAAGAAGAGATCGTTTATATCATTAGTGGCGGATCTCATAACGACTTTGTTTGATGTTTTCTTAAAAAATCTACAAATCGGGCTGTGGGCGGCTATGACGTTTCTGGCCGATCCCTTATGCCCCTAAATCCGCAAATGAATACAATACTAGCTAAAAACATCTCCTTGTGGGTGCTTAAAGTCAATCTGCAACGTTGATGTTGATTAAATGAATATTCAAATTAGTTATCACACGGATTAATATTTTTTTTTATATTACGATAATATTTTTAAAATATAATAAAGGATAATAAAATTAAAATCAACGGTGCAGATTAATCTATAATTATTGAGAGAAAATTCCTATTTAATTTTCTCTATATATATCTACACATATTTGGGGAGATTATGGTTTTAAAAAAAAAAACAATTACAAAAGGAACTAATCCATCTAACTCACGGTAGGTGCACGTGCACGACCAAATATCTTCAAGACAAGCCCACATACTACTGTCAAATTAAGTTTTACAACACTTGTAATATTTTCGGTTGAAGCTTCATAGGATAAATGCTACATATTTTTGACTTCTAGAGTTGATTTCATTATTTTTCATCATCACATATGATTTAACTAGGGTCGCTATGTATCAATTTGATTATCCAACATTTACCCATATTTGGGTTGAGAAGTCTAATATCACTAATTGATTTATTTTATTAACATAAAATTTGAGGGATTCTGTAAAAGGGAGAACTTAAGTGGGAAATTTCCAAAATTGGAAACTAAGCATATGATAATTTTCTCCAACGTCATAGATTAAAAAATATTAGGATGGACCAATAATAAATTACAAAATTATGAAAACTAATAGTCTAAATTAAACCAATAACCTCACCAACCAAGATGAAAATCATAAAGATAAAGAGATTAATTAATGACAAAAGCAAAGAATCCTAAGCAAAAGATTAGAAAAGTCAAAGACAACCGATCCATTTATTAACCCCAGAAAGAGATTAATTACAAGTTGAACATTAAAAGACAATTTTCTTTCTTTAAAATAAGCTACAAATCATATATTTATATTCTACATAAATTTTAATGATAAGAATACTAATTTCAAATTAAAATTAATTTGAATATATATTTTCTCTTTAAAAAAAAAAAACAAATCCATGACATTTCACCATATCAACTACGTATTGAATTTTATGTGTCATATTATTTAGTTAATTATATTTTTAATTAAGAAAAAACCTTTTACACTCTACTCCTTTCTCTTTTATGGTGAGCGTTTAAATGTAAGACGTAGAGGCGTCTAGGTTCATCCCAGGCCAGTTAATGGCTAGGTTCGATATGCAAGAAAATGGAGGCATACTAAAAACAAATACGATCTAGCGCGATATATCTATTTTATGTAACTACAAGCACAAAGAATTGTATGAACGGACGTAAAATTGTTTGAAAATTTGAACAAAAGTCAATACCCTCAAAGTATCCATTTTCATTTAATAAAAATAAAAAGTATCTACCAAAATAAAAAAGATACTAATCAACCAATTTTTTTAGGAAGGTAAAAAACAATTGATTCACAATTTTAATTATAAATTATAGCTAAAAGCATTAATACATAACCATAAGTATTTGAAGTTGTGAATTACAACCTAAATACATTAATTCACAAATATACTAATTAACAACAAAGAATACTTGGAATGGTGAATTGTAGCAAAATATCACTAATTCACAACCGAGAGTATTTCAAGTTGTGAAATACGGGATAAAACAATAAGTGTGGATACTTTTTACCTTTTTATATTAGTATATATTTTTTAATAATTTTATATTAGTCAATACTTTTTACTTTTACAATATCAATTTGGACATTTTAGAATTTCCCTCATCCGCTCTTTAAATGAGTCTCTTTCTTATCGTGAGTCTGTGAGTTCCATTTTTATTACTATATATTGCACTAGACGTATAAAATTACTGAAACCGTTGTATAATTTAATGAACACAAAATAATGAAATTTACCTAGGTTCGAATCTTAGAGATGGTGATTTTTTTTTTTTACGTTCAATGAATTATACAGCGAAATCAATAATTTTATACGTAAGATGCAGTAATAAGAAGAGGACTCACAGACTCATGATAAGAAGGATTCATAGAAATAAGAATAAGAATCATTTTCAGTCATTCGATTATATAGATCTATGGTGGATACATTTCTTTGCTGGTTAAGCGCAACACCAAGGTTCGAATCCCATAAAGGGGCATAAATTTTAATTTTTCCAAATGCAGTTCATGTCACTATGTATGTATTGACTCTATATGTCCAGTGCATTAAAAGTATTCTTAGTTTTCACGATAAAAATGAATTTCTACATTCATCCACCCTATACACACACACACACACACACACACACACACACACACACACACACACATATATATATATATATATTGATATAATAATTTTAATGCATTTTAGCTATAAAAGGACTCTTATCTTTTATCATATAAATTAATATATATATATATAGGAAAATATTCAAATGAGAACTCTTCTTAACGTGAGGATGTGAGAATCATTTTCAGCCATTGGATCGCGAAAATACACGGTGGATGCATTTCCTTGATGGATGAATGCAGGTCTTGGGTTCGAATCCAAAAGACAACGAGATTTTTATATTTGTTGAGTGCAAAATAAATTAATGGCAATTATAGTTTCTTACGTTTAGAGCAATATTCTCAAGTTCATACAATATTAGGTGTTTTTATTTTAACCAATCCATATATATATATATATATATATATATAGGGATGAGTGAATGTAAGAACTCATTTTTATCATGAGAACTAAAAACACTAAAAACACTACATTGAACATACAAAGTCACATGCGCTCACAGTGAAATTAATTG
This sequence comes from Monilaria moniliformis, assembly GCA_034509125.1. Lineage (NCBI taxonomy): Eukaryota > Viridiplantae > Streptophyta > Magnoliopsida > Caryophyllales > Aizoaceae > Monilaria > Monilaria moniliformis. Next base: position 9,084 of record JAYDZE010557978.1, on the reverse strand, counting down.
TGTTTTTAAAAAATAAAATTAAATAAAATTTTCGCTCCTTATATGATCTGAACTCTAGTGCTGCACTCATCCAGCAAGGAGATGCATCAATCGTAGATCTTCATGACCGAAAAGTTGAAAATGGTTCTCTGTTATTATTTGAACCTCTACATATTTATATAGTATTTAAAATAAGAACGAAAAATCATTTTGAATGTAATGTTTTTAATATTCTTATTTTCCACGATAAATTTTTTACATTAACTCACTCTATATATATAACTACTAAATTATATATAAAAGTTAAAATAAATTAAATACACTTCAAAATTTATAAAAGTACGTACTTTTGTAATAATGAACTTACTTAAATATTGATAAATGACAAAATATTCCCCTAATAATGGGGGCAGTAACGTATACAAGAACACGCTAATTAATTATTCTATGGATACTTGACTTGAATTGTAATTAATGACAAAGTTATGACAAGTGAGTAAATACAATTAAATACTAACATCTCGACAAACATGTTGGAATAGTTTGGCAGGACGACCCAGATTAAACAAATAAAAGATCTTATAAGTAAAATGATTAGTAGGAGCTCACAATAGTCAATAAACTTCTGAAATGATCGATCTCAGTTTCTAGCTTGATCATATAATTCCAATATGCTCAACACCTGCTCCTTCAATCTCTCACCTAATTTCGGGAGTAGTAGTTTTCTTCTAATTAATGAAAGAGTCGCATTCACCAGCAGGCCCAACTGATTGTTTATCAAATTTCCACGTCTTTGCAAATTTAATTTAGACCGCCAAATGAGTACTATAAGCATTTGTTGATATACAATTATATTATTAGTCACACACTTGTACAATAGGTTATACTACAAATCTCCCTCATAATATAAAGTACAAACTATTAGGAAAATGAGAAATTCGTTATTAAAAATAATAAAGCAGGTGACGGGCGTATCTGACTCGCGCACTCCACAGCGGTGGTCATCTCAAAAATTCAAAATATGTGATCTGAACACAATATACATATACATATACATATACATATTAAACAAAAATATCCGTGAGTCTGATACTTGCGTGAACTTAATGATACTTCTGTGCAATTTTTTTGCTTGAAATTATTGTCCCATTTTACGTACCTCTTCATGTTTTTGGTACAAAAAGACTCTGCCATGTATCGCATGTTTTGTCTGCTGCATAAACAAAATGTATGGTCCAAATTAGATTTTATATATAAAGAGAGAAGTTGAAATAAAAACCTATTTTATTGTAAAACTAAGAACTATTTTAAGTCATTAGATAGTGAAGATTTTCAGTGTATGCAACTCCTTTACTATATGAATGTAGATATGAATTTGAATCTGGAAGAGGAGAGTTTTATATATTTATTAAGTGCAGTTAATTTTGACTACGAATATAGTTATTTTATTCGTTGAATGCAAGTATTCTCACATTCTCACAATAACAATAATTTTATTTTAACTCACCCCTCTATACAAATATATTTCATCTTATTTAGGCTTGACCAAATGTTAATAAATTTATAGATCACTATTTATAGAACTTAATTGATATAAATTAAAAAAAGAGAGATATAATTGATATAGTTACTAAAGTAGAGATAAAAATTGTTAAATTTCAAAATTTATAATAGAATTAATAAAATGATTAAAAATTAGAATAAATTCGATCATTGATTCAAATACAAAATATAATTATCCTCCAAAGAAGAAAAAATAACAAGAGAACCATCATATCGATCCAAATAAAAAAATATGATTATCCTCCAAAGAAGAAAAAATGGCAAGAGAACCATCATATCATCCGTACTACTTACAAGTATTAGTTTCGATTTAGTAAAAAACCTAAACTAATTAGTTTGGATTTAGTAAAAAATTAGTATCTGGAGAGTTTAATTAAAATTTTATACTCCTCCGTAGACATATCAAACAATTTATGTCTATGTTTGGTTCATTACGATCTTCAATTTGCTATAATAATAGTGCAAGAACCTAAAGTTATACCGTGCAAGCAATCATTTTCATCCGACATGAAATCATTACTCGTTAAAGTACACCATCATCACATATCTTTTATTCAAATTTACTAAAGAATTCCCATGTTTGTGGCTCTCATTTTCCTTTGGACTTGGGATAATTAATAATTAAACTGTACTTACAAAATGTTACTAATACATACACCCCAAAACGGGACCAATTGGTACCGCTGAATTGTCACTATTTATGTGGTTAAATTCAATTCCTAAATTCATGAAAAAAGTGGATTGGGTGGACTATCCATCATTTTCTTTCTGTTTCAACTTTTGGGATTTCAATTTAATGTATCACAGAAAGATATGATTTGTTTAATTAAACATTTGCCTAACTTACCCTAAATAGTCAATTAGGGTTTTTGAGTTTTCTAGAAAATCAAGTGATTTTTTTTTCTTCAGACAATCCAACGCCCAATTGACATTTATTGGATTTAAATATTGCATTTAAATATTGATTTGGGACTATGACAAGCCAAGATCTAATGACAAATTTTAAAATTTTATTGGACATCCAATAAATAGCATGCAAAGCAGAATCTAAAAATATGATTTACTTTCTGAATTTTCTCAAGAGCTGTCGGTCGTTGCTGCTTTATGTTACTTGCACAATTGTTTAATTAGTGTTGGATAGTTGATTTTGTCAGACTGCGCAAATTTGCTGAATTTTCGTGTTCTTCGGAAAGTGAACACGTTTGGTGTTTAATTTTAAATTTTGTCTCAATTACAGCCATACATACACATATATAGCTATAAAATCGACATTTGGATCTTTCGCTTTCCTCCTAAATTTACCAATCAATTAGCCTTACACGGCTAATTACATTTTATTAAAAAATAACCGGTAACAATTGCGTAATTAGCTCTCACTTTTATTTGTTTTATTACATCACACAACATGATTAATTAATGCTCTAATGGAGCATGCTACTTTTCCGTGTTATTTTATTGATTTATGCGATGTTACTATGAAAAAAATAAAATTAGAAACAATTTCTGTAGATTGATATTTTCAACATATTGCAAAAGTATATTAAAACTAAAAATAATTATAAACTCTGATAATAACACAATCAACCATATATAGAAGCAATGAACAAGTTTTAAAAAATTAAACAATAACATATACCTTAATAATGAAAATAAATAGTACTAGCATTAAAATTGGTCAAAAATGATGGCTAGAGAGTTCAGTCCTCTATTCACATGACATATTTATATTACTACTTAAGTAGTGAGCATGTGAATTTATGCTCATGATGGATGGCCAATTGGTGTGTGTACACACACACACAAGCTTAAATCACACAAAAATGGAAATTCATGTTTGCTTATGCAGAGCTCGTCCAATTCAGCTGAGATGAAACTCAAACTAAAGTTGAAAAGGCATGGTCCATCGGATGGTGTACGTTGGCTTGATGAAATATTAAGAATTCAAAATTCAACATTTATATTTTGAGACATACAAGCTACGGTTTGCATTTCCCGTATGATCGATCTACACGCAATTTATTGTAAACGAATGAAGGGTATTGAGTTATGAATAACAACAGTGAATATTACACGCGCAGGAGTAACACAGTCTCCTCAAATTAATTAAACTATCTACATGCCCTACACTAAAACTGGAAGTGAAATGCACAAATTAAAAGAACCGTACATACTAATTAGCCCTAATTCTTTGTACAAAAGAGTTTGGCAAATAATATGGGTTGTCCATACATACTAATTAGCCCTAAAGAACTACTGCCAAAAATTTAAATTTAACGTGCATTCATGATTTGATAGGCGTTGACTAATGAATGTATCAATGTAAAATAAATAAAGCACGTTTTGAGACGAACGTGCAAATATTCCAATGAAAAAAATAACTATTACACAATTTGTTTTGCTAATTAGAACCTAACAAACATGATTATTTTACCAAATGAAATCATCTATGGTATATTTGGTATCCCACTTTGCGTTCAATTTTTTTATTCATTTCCTTTTTTAACTATTCACTCATATAAATTTCTTACAGTTAAATAAATGACTTAGAGAATTTACGCGGGTCCAAATTAGTTTATTACAGTTTTTTTAATCTATAATCCATTTTAATTTTCTAATTGAAAAAAGAATCTAGTGAATGCTCTTAATAAGCAATCTTTTAGATCGATTAACATATAGATATAGTAAAAGTTTCCACGTCATTACATTTACCGACCTTGTTTATATAATCCACAATTAATTAGGTAGCCTATTACACATTTGTAGGTAGTTTTGTCATCTGTGGAAATCTAATACATGAATTCCAAATTTGCGTCACGCAGTCAAAAACCTGTCACATTGGAAGACTTTATTACCAATCCCTACTTGTCTTGGTGGAAAATTCAATACAAAATCGAATGGTCTGCTACTAATAGTAATGGTAAAGCATAATGTAGTAATAATTAAAGAATTGATCACAACTCATGAGAAATTTAAATGGCAAGAATATCTTTGGGAATTTTGAACACAACCGCTAAATTCAGCGTGCATTTGGGGAAACTCAAGTTCATATGCAAAATATGTACCTCACATGAGACAGATAAACCACACTTGAAAAATTAGATATGACATATTGATCTATAAAAAAAAAAGGTATTTCCTAGGGACAAAATAGTAATTTAAAGCAAGACATGATACCACGTATTCATATTTTATACTGTATAAATGAATTTCGAAATTTTTAATATGCTATTGGGAAAAATATAAGTTACTAGTATATTATGATTAGTCAAGTATATATATAGTATATATATGTACGGTGATTATTGTAAGCATTATTAAATGAAGCTTGACCTTATTATATTGTGGGAGTAAGAAGCTCTGATTTGGTCTACACCTACTCTGTGTAGCTGGGAATCTTGAATTACATTAATGAGATGACTTATCAAGTCATTATCTTAGTTAAATCGAATGCCACGTGAAAATGTAATAATAGAATATTAACCGGCAGTCAAGATTCCAAGCATCCAATTGATCCATTGGAACTAAATTACTAACTAACTAATTAGTAATTACTATAAGATTTACTGTCTCCATCAAATTATCAAGAAGTGAGAGTTGGACATTCAACTTTATGACGATTATTTTAACTGTAAAGTTTAAAATAATATATATTTGATTATGTTCTTTAACTGATTTAGTTTTTTTACGTACAAAACTAAAATTTAGGTAAAACTCATGTCATACGATCTAACAAGTCACGATTTGTCAAATGTTTTCTATACCCAAATTCATAAAAGACTACTGTAATATACAAATAAATACTCTACCTATAATTTAATAACCTCAAGTTATTTATAAAATTTCTTTTTCTGAGAGTGTTATTTACTCAAAAAACGCTTATGACGTCAGACTCAGATCTACTTATATTACCCATTTTCATAAACTTTGCTAAGTACTAGTACTTTCACTTCACTTATCGATTGTACATCATCAGACTAGCTAACTATTTAATCGGACGCTATATTAATTTTTTTCCACATATCAACCTCATATATAAAAATAGATTAATTGCGCCTAAGTATATGAACTTTCATTAAGTTTTGGTTTTGCACATGAACTAAAAATTGTATCTCCAAATACACGAATTAATACGATGAAAGTTCGTATATTTAGGCGCAATCCCCCCTTTGAAAATCCACTGCACTGTATATTATACAATAATTCATCAATTCACTAAACATACCTTTTCTAAAACTAAAAAATTCGTGCATACACACTCGATCAATTTCCACCCAGAAAGAAACACAGACAATATATGATCAATTTCAGACAATATATATAGTGATATGCAGCACAACAGTATCACTATATAAGGTTATAATTAGCAGTAAATAAATATGTCGTAAGCATGGATTCGATTTCCCAGTTGAAAGAATCTCATGTAGCCACTGATATAGTTGGCAGAGTAATAAAGTGTGATATTTGATGCAGCCTACTAATAAAACAAGAAACAAGAGAACAAGGAACCATAGATATACAAAGCTATTTAAATATCTACTATGATATCAACTTCTTTTTATCATTATTCCATGGAGAAAACTCCTGCAAATATGAATAGAACAAGAGACAAGCCGCTTGGTCCCCCTACGCATATCTTTAGTTAAATACAGTAGCCACATGTAATTTTCAAAGTGTTTTTCCCCGATACTATATATACATTATACATAACTATGTATGTATAATCTCGTAATATACATATAGAGAGAGAGTGAGAGAGAGAGAGAGAACGAATAAAATATAATGTATATTAATTATGTGTTTTCTTTTATGTTGATCGTGATCCACACAACGTTTGTGAATCCAACTCCATAGTACAACACAAAAAAGAAAAGAAATGCAAATAGCATAAAATAGAAAGAAGGGATATCAAAAAAGAATAGGAAGACCAAGAATGGGAAGACTTTTCCGTGTGAATTATTGCATTACGGAGAAGGCCACAGACCAAAATCATGTCAATACAAATCGATCGCGTCGCAGTCACTAACAAACAAAGGCTAGCAACTTACATAAACTATTGCTAGTCAATTCATAAAATAATTTACAGACAGCCAATCAACAGGTTAAACAGTTTAAAATATACAGATTCCCCAAATAAAATTAAAATTAACCGGGATAAATATGGGATTTGAAAATGGTAAAACTGAAGCTATAAAAAGGGGGTGGGAGTGGAGAAGTAGGAACAACAACAAACCCACAACCCAAAGATGGGAACAAAAGCAAAAATGGCTTCTTCTCTCACCGCCACTTTAGTGGTGGCACTGCTTGCGATCTGCTTGCCTGCAATAGCCAATGCTAACTACCACTACTCTTCTCCTCCACCGCCATACCACTACTCTTCTCCGCCACCGCCGGTACACTCCCCCCCACCTCCGTACCACTACTCATCTCCGCCGCCACCGGTGCACTCCCCCCCACCTCCCTACGTGTACAAGTCTCCACCACCACCTCCCAAGCATCACTACGTGTACAAATCACCGCCGCCGCCGACGCCAGTGTATAAGTACAAGTCTCCACCACCACCACCCAAGCACCCCTACGTGCACAAGTCACCGCCGCCGCCAACTCCTGTGTACAAGTACAAGTCTCCACCACCACCACCTAAGCACCCCTACGTGTACAAGTCACCGCCACCACCAACACCGGTGTACAAGTACAAATCTCCTCCACCACCACCAAAGCACCCGTATATTTACAAGTCCCCTCCTCCACCAACACCTGTGTACAAATACAAGTCACCACCACCACCACCTAAGCACCCGTACGTGTACAAATCACCACCACCACCAACTCCGGTGTACAAGTACAAATCACCACCGCCGCCAACGCCGGTGTACAAATACAAGTCCCCACCGCCACCAAAGCATCCATACGTGTACAAGTCTCCTCCTCCACCAACTCCAGTTTACAAGTACAAATCTCCTCCACCACCACCCAAGCATCCATACGTCTACAAGTCACCACCACCACCCACACCAGTGTACAAGTACAAATCACCACCTCCACCCACACCGGTCTACAAGTACAAGTCTCCACCACCACCACCCAAGCACCCATACGTATACAAGTCTCCACCACCACCCACCCCAGTATACAAATACAAGTCTCCACCACCACCACCCAAGCACCCATACGTATACAAATCACCACCACCGCCTACTCCTGTCTATAAATACAAGTCTCCACCACCACCCACCCCAGTATACAAATACAAATCACCACCGCCGCCAACACCAGTTTACAAGTATAAGTCCCCGCCGCCGCCACCAAAGCACCCATACGTGTACAAGTCACCACCGCCCCCTACTCCGGTTTACAAATACAAGTCCCCTCCACCACCTCCTAAGCACCCATACGTCTACAAATCTCCTCCCCCGCCTACACCGGTATACAAATACAAGTCACCACCACCACCGACTCCAGTCTACAAATACAAATCACCACCACCACCTACACCAGTGTACAAATACAAGTCCCCACCACCACCCAAGCACCCATACGTCTACAAGTCTCCTCCTCCCCCAACCCCAGTCTACAAGTACAAATCTCCTCCTCCACCCACTCCAGTCTACAAATACAAGTCTCCTCCGCCACCGGTGCACAAGCCATACTACTATTCTTCTCCACCTCCTCCTCACCACTACTGATCAACGAATTTTCCACGTAAGCTTTTACCCTATTTACTCGCAAATTCATATGTACTTTATTTCACTTTACTAACCAAAAATTTATTGTTAGGAACGACTAATTTACCTATCTACGTGATGACTTACAGTAAATGTGTTATGTGTTTGTGGATGCAGGAAATGAGAATGTCTGAAATAAGAAAAACGTGGCTGTGGGCTGAAAGCGAAGGATCCATGCATGAAGAGAGGAAATATGAGGATTATATTATTACAATAAAAAGCCAAATCCAGACGCTCTTCTCATAATTATTTGTTTCGTGTGTTTTGTGTAATGTTCACCGAATATGTTTACTTTACCCATCTTTCTGTAATTTCATATCTTCTATATTATATTCTCCTGGCTCAATGCAAAGGTTTGTTCAATCCAATAAAACGTGTTCCTTTTCTACTTTCTCAACTCTCTCGCTCTCTCTCTATTAAATCAATTATCTGTATATGAAAACAAATTTATAACTCCGTGGAAAATGAAAATATATAAATTATAATGGAATATCTAGCCTATTTTAAGCACAAACAATGGATATACGAATTAAAATTACGATGAAAATATATTAGAAGATAGAATATATTTTGTTAAGGGCAAATTGCCAGAAAAATTTCTAAGTTCGGTCAAATTCTGGTCAATTTCGCAAGTTTCAAAATCAGCCGATTATATCATAACTTCAACAATTTTCGCAATTGTCCCATGATGCTTGACTTAGGAAAAATTGTTGCTGATGTGGTCGACGAAAAATCTTATTCGAGCAAAACATCCGGCCTCTGAAACGACGTCGTGTAATCCACGTCTGCGACACCTAGTTTGCCACATCATCAATTTAGA
>JAYDZE010557967.1:0-12895 GCA_034509125.1 Monilaria moniliformis | reverse complement strand
TACTAGGCTGCAAGTAATAATAAGATAATTATTCAAAGAACTGAGAAACTCATGTGCTATCCATTTTAGCACTTAAGATTTGGCGATTCACTAGTTAAAGCCATCTTATCATCTACATTAATTTTTATCAAGTCTAAAGCTATAAAAGCTTTACTCTAATTTAGTCCTCACGCATATACATTCTAAAAAGAGGGTAGTTAATTTCTTCAAAACTCCAATAGAAATCTTCGGATAAAACTACAGTCATTGTAAACTATGATCAACGAATAACGTATGCGACTTAGATATCTACATGTTGAAGAATAATTGCATTTATATCTGCAAATGATCACATTTATTTCAGTTGACAATAGCCATTATTCCTCTGATAGGTAACTTAAACAACAGCTATACACACATCAGAAAGTCTCAATACGGCATTTGCTAGCATGAGAGGAGCTAGTGTATGGCGAGCAAGGGCAAATGCCCCCCTCGCCATTCTATATTTCCACACAAGTTTCCATATATATATATATATATTCACTAAATACCCCTTTCTAACTCTCAAATTTTTTCCCTATATATATTTTTGCCATTTTCAAACCAATAAGGACTTGTAATTTGATTGATTGAATGCTCGGTTAATCACATTCCAACTCTTTAGATAGGATATAGGCATATAGCTCATCCAACTAATCCGATAAAGTAAACGAGGCCTACGTGGAATTGTTTGCATCTCTAACCACGAGAACATGTATTGGTTTCGCGAAATTCATCGCAGAAATTATTTACATGATGAATTTCATTCACAAAACCACTACGAAAATAAATAATAAACAAAAACAGATGACTGGTGGGGGAAAAAATTAGGGCAAAAAGTAAAACATAGAAGTCTAAACGGAGAGAAAGCAGCGAAGATTACTGTCAGCGAATTCAGATGCAATGGAAGCTTCACTACTTTGAGCACTGAAAGCCGATGCTGCCAATAATCCCATCGAAGACATCATAAACTGTCTCCGATCAATCAGATACCTCTCTGTGCGCTCCAAGCTTCCACTCTCGTCTTCAAGGATGTGCACAAAAAACAAAGGACAATTGTAATGAATAATATAAATGAGGATACACTGATGCTCATATAGCTCAGCATAAAAAAGGAGAAGTGAGGAAGAAAATTAGAAGAAAAGAAATGGCAAATGAACTAACCGAAAGGGCTTGATGAGTCTGAAAGACTCCGACAAACAATGTGCAGGCTCGAGAGTGGCTGTGGCCGCGGACATGCGGCGGATAAGTTAGCCGGAAAATGCCGAGGGAGAGATCCGACGGCTGATATCGAGGCCATCATTTTCAGAGAGAAATTTTTAGTGGAGTTGGCAAAGTTTCGCGGGAAGATAACGGCCTCAGATTTTCCATTTACCGATTAATTACTCAAATGCCTATTCTGCCCTTTCTTTCAAATACCTACTATACTGTACACACATTATTTCGATTTTGTAATTTCCAAAATATTCTTTAATAATTCAATTATTTTTAGTTAGTATATTTTCCTGTGTTCCATTTTATATTAAAATGCTATATTTGGTTTTTTTAACTACAAATGAAATGTGCATGGACTTCAAAGACAATTATATTTCACTAATCAATCGATATTTATATTTGAATTCAAATTAATATTTGGTCGCATATTTATGATTCCATTGATTTTTGAATTAAGGTGTGAAAACGATTTTAAAATCTTGACTCATCAAACTGTCTTATTTTATACTTCATCTCTCTAAAAATGATTAATGAAAATTTGACAAGCATATATTACCATCAATGTTATTATTTTAGGCTGAATTGGGATTTGCAGATCTGATGCTACAATTTGAAGAGTTGATTAGTAATTTGCAATTCTTCCCACAAAATTGTGACAGAAAACCATTTTTAAGTATAGTTTGTCCAACACGTGAGATGTATCATTCAAACAAATTACAAACTGACACAGTGCTCACGGACTACTCATACACTGCAAACATATGCAGAAAGGCATCGTAGACACACATGCTCCTCCTGACATATAACATATTTATAAAATGGCGAAAATTAAAGTGATATATCAAAGTTGTATGTTAAAAATGTACACTTTCATAAAAATGTTTTTTTTTTAATTTAAACTAATTTATAATGTTCTTAATGACATTAATTGTGCTTGTCTTACCTAATTTTTACATATTTTGTATTTTTCAATTTTATTAATTGAATCACTTTCACGGGTACTACTTACAAATATTTGTCATGGATACTTTTCAAGGATATCATATTTCGTATAATAATTGGTATTTCCTGCACATTTTGCACAAGTATAAATGTGTAAGGCCATCGACTATTCTAACGAATACTTCTTGTTGACTTCAGCCACAATAGAAGACTCTTCTTCCTTTTTCGTTTTGTCGAATGGGACGGTTGCACCTGAGGATGGTTGCATCTCGTCAATTGGTTGCATCTTGTCGACTTCGTAGTCATCGACTTGGATCCCCGAGAAATTAAGGGGACTTTCTTTTGACCCTGTCAGCGGAAAAAATTGAGAATTATCCGGTGCCACATTCCAGGTTGACGGATTGTTTGGATCTCAACCCTTTTGCTGACAAAACTTTATGAAACTATATTGCATATTTGGGTAGAGATTGAAATTAAAAGAGTTGAGATTATTTAGATCCATTGGAACAATAGAAATTGAGATGGATTGAGAATGAATTGGAATGGACATTGAGATATTGGATGAGAATGAATGAATAGAAATGGAATATTTATAGATGGGAAAAGAATTAAAAAAAATATACACTAGCCGTTTCACCCCCCTCCCCCACCTAACAAAAAGTTTGACCAGTCAATAAAAGAAACAAATTTAAATTTAATATCAAGTTGATTGTATCGGATTAAAAAAAATAAACAAAACAAAATTTTGTTACAAAATTTCATGGCCTTCGCTCGTTCTGTCGCGCCACGCCCCATTCATGGCCTTCGCTGCAGCGACCCTGCCCCTCCTTACCCTTGCAACGTAGCTGCGTTGCGAATACTCTACGAAATGTGTAAGATTTTACACAAAATTTTATGCAATCTTTCAACATCTAAGGGTATAATAATACATTTACTTTAAATAGGGCAATTTTTATAATGAAGTAAAATATTTTTCATAGATAATTTATGAAATTGGGTTAACACTTTATAAAATGTATAAAGCTTATAAGCACTTGTGAGGCTGTGAGCCATGCTGACATTGAGTCGCACAATTGACCAAATAACCACTCAAACTAATATTTCCAAAGGAATCAATGCAGATACATGTGTGGTCTTTTGGGGTATATAGTCTTCAATTCCGTATACTAGGAATTACGAATATTAATTTTATTTTAGGTAAGATGCATTTTGAGTGTTTAAATAGGCATCATATGCGATTTGGCACATCTCTTGTTGTAGAAAAACCGTTCTGACCAAAGCAGCAGCAGCAGCAGCTTGAGAAATCTTAACAACAAAACTTAATCATACACCAAAATATTCTTACTGTTTTACAGATACTCTCACTCACCCAGTGGCTTTCTTTATTCGAGCAATCACAAGAGCTTACATGCTGACTAGCTTCAGTGAATTCGCCTTCTCTTGCAGGCTGTCAAGTAAGCTATCGAAGCTCTTCTTGAACGAGTCCACTCCTTCCAACTCCAGTTGTGACCCAACATAACCCCAGTCTATTCCCAACTTCTCAAGAGCGCTGTAAATGCCTTCAGCTTCAGACACATTTGAGTCGATAGTCCTTGCAACAGTCCCATGATCGATGAATGCTAGGAGCGCTTGATCAGGCATGGTTGAAACCTATAGATACAAGTAGAAATTAGATACAAAGGGCAGAAGTCAAGGTCGAGAAGAAGATAAAGCTTTTGCCCTGGACCACTAATAGAGGATAAGATGGCTTACTGTATCAGGTCCGACAAGAGGAGCCACATATAGAGTGTCTGGATAAGCTGGATTCTTCACGCTGGTTGAGGCCCATAGAAGTCTTTGCTTCTTAGCTCCTTTCTTCACCAGTGCCTCCCATCTCGGCCCCGAGAATTTCTTCTGGTAAAGCTGGAAAGCCAGAGCTGCCTGAGCATTTGCAGCCTGTTGAGCAAAATAAGATTACAATCAAAACTAATTCTAGCCCGATCTTCTGGCCCGGTGCACTATTAAAAGTTTAGCGTATATATATCTGAACTACCTTCCCCCGGAGATCAAGTGCTTCTGGTGTCCCAATCTTCTCAAGCATCTTGTCAACAAGGGAGTCCACTCGACTAACAAAGAAAGAAGCAACACTTGTGACTCGGGAGAGGTCACTGAGACTAGACGCTTCAAGGCCATCGAGGTAAGCATCAATAACTGCTTCATATCTAGCAAGAGAGAAAATAAGCTGCACATATCCATAAGATCATTATCAGTATTGACAGTTCAAATATGAAAATGGAAGTTTACATTGAAAAGATGACGCCCAAATATGTGCTATTGCATAAATATTTAGGCAATTCTTAACGTTAAAAAGACCACATCAAACTACAGACAGCATCATTGCATAAGAGGCTGAAACATCTTGGTAGATATGGCAAGACTAACTATAACTTTGAAAACCTCATATTCAGTAGATCTCATAGACTACCAAAGACATGTCCCCCTTAATAAGGGGTATTATGTTGTTAAGTGAAATAGAATACATAACGCTCAATTTTGCCCAAAATATTATCAATTCAATATCATTAGTCCATTGAAAGAATGTAATAATCAACCCACCGTAACATTAACGCTTATTCCATTTGCAATAACTTCCTTAATTGAAGGAATGCATGCAGCTGTAGCAGGAATCTTTATGTAGACATTACGACGGTTAACCCACTTATGAAGCCGTTTTGCAGCCTCTATTGTATTCTCAGTATCCTCTGCAAGTAGGGGTGAAACTTCAACAGAGACATATCCATCTCCACCATCTGTATCATCGTAGATCGACTCAAAAAGCTTGCATGCATCTTGGATATCTTTCACGACGAGCTCCCAGTAAGAAGTTTCGATGTCTATTCCAGATTGTACTAGTTCCCTGTAGTTATATTGGAATATAAACTGAATTATGGAAGAGAAGCCATTCAGGCATCATTCTCAAACTAAAAAGTCCATGGTAATTTCATTGCCAGGGAATCAAGATGAAAACTTTAAAAGGCCCAAATAACAAAGAACAAATAATTTTTTGAATGAAATTAAAAAATATAGGATGCCTAACATAACAATGATACAACAACTGTCACAAGTAAAGTTGGTACCAAATTAATAATTTATTCACAGTAAATCAACTTCAGATAGTGCCTTCAGCAACCTAAAATAGAATCTAAGCTTAAACTTTATCATATAAGCCTCAGATAAACTCAATTTCTTCTATTGGTATCTTGGCACACTAATAACAAGTAGAGAAGAAAAAGACTTTTCAAGGATCAGCTACAACAATAGATTCAAGTCATTCAAAGCAACTCCAAAACATTCAAAAGATCAATATCTGTAAGCAAATCCAATCATGTCTTACTTGAATTGATCATTGTATGCACTTGATGTCGAAATTGCTTTCTGGAATATCTGCAATTAGACACTAGATGATTAATAGAAGCCAAAAAGAAAAAGGGATTGTTACTTATGTACAGATCAGATCATGAGGAATTTAAAATAAATAAGGATGATACATTAACAAATTTATATCCCTTGCATTGATGAAGGTGGAGGGCAATTTACCGCTGGGTTGCTGGTTACCCCTCGAACTCCGCTCTCAATCAACGGGATAAGATCAGTAACTGGACGGCATAGATTATCATACCACGGGCTCTGCCCTTCCTTCTCATAGAGATCATGGAGTGTGGTTCTCTTCACACTAGTCCCATTTCCATCAACTTGAGAGCATCTCACACTGCCCAAATAAAAAAATCAACCAGAGTCATAAATTATAGATCAATCGAGTTATAGCTTGGAGTCCCATAAACCCTAAATCTCTATAAACGAACTAATCCCTTCAAGGCATCCTAGTAGATACATTTCCCGAAACAACACTTTATAATACGAAATAGACAAAATCAAACAACTGGAAAATCAGCTAAGTTCTTTCATCTCCGCGAAACAAATAACAAAAAAGCCGAATCATTACGAAGACAAAAGGTAAATAGAAAAAAAAATCCCACTCAACACCAACACGAGAGAGAGAGAGAGAGAGAGTAGAAATAAGTTGAAGATGAATATAATGCTTACACCAATGAAGCGGTGATGCTTCGGCCAGCACGCACACTGAGGTTGGAGGATGAAATGGATTTGTCGAAAATGGCGATCCTTTTGCGAGGATCAAGAAAGCACATAGGCTGCTGGTGCTGGTGCGAAGATCTGCTGAAGCTAGTTGCAGAATTAGCAAAAGCTGAGGCGGAGAGCTTGGAAATGGAAGCCATGGCTGATTGATTGAGAATGGAGGAGAAGGAAATATAAGCAAAGAAAATAAAGTGATCTGGATGGTCCGTATGGTGATTTTATTGGTGGAGCGATACAAATGAAGGTGGAAGAGACGTCTAATTAGGGGATTAGGGCGTAAGTGTATACTTGAAACAATGAATGAGCTCAAGGGTTGTTTTCTGATTTCGGTGTTGACCTGGCTGTACGCGCTATGAAAGAGCCGGTAAGTGAAGGGCAAATTTGGTAAGTATGATTGTTTGGTGGGATACTATCACTCTGACATCACATAATGCGTCTTACCTACAAATTAGAAAATATAAAATAGAAAATAGGAAAATAAGATAAAGATGAGCTATCGAGTGTTTTGCTCTTCGGATGAAAAAAATTTAAAAGAAAATTGGTATTTTGATGTTAAATTGTTAGTCGTTATTGGTGTGCATAGATTGACTCAAAAATATATGTTAATATTGATGACACTATAATAGGTTTTTGTAATTTCAGGAAAGAACGACCAAATTCAAATACAAAAAGCATAATGGCTTCATATCTACATTCTAGAAATATTTTAATGCTTTTAGATAGGAAGATTGACTAAATAAATCAAAATAATTAATATACTTGACTGACTGAATCATGTATAAGTAATTTTTGGATTTTATACTCTTCTTATTTAGATTAATTTGATATGATATGATATAATATAATTAGAGCGAGTGGATCACGTAAAACGGCTAGCCTCAATCATTATTCTGTCAACTATATATATTTTTACTCTAGACAAAATAATAATATTTGATATGATGAAAAATGTAATACTATATATTCTTTTATCCGGATACACATAATATCTGCTTGTCTGATATAGTATATACTTTAAGAGTTAAGACCTCTGTTGTAAAAATCGGCCTAGGCGGCGCCTAGGCGCTCGGCGGCTGCTTGCCGCGGCGCATACGGGTAAATCGGGTGGATTAGGCGGCCGAACACCTAAGCGCGATTAGGCGGCCGATTTCCGCCTAAGCGGCCGCCTAGATCTGGTTTTCAATTTTTTATTATAAACAAGAGGCAACACTTCGGCCCTTGTTGAAAGAACAATAAGCACCCCGATTTAAACAGGATTAGCAGCCTAGCCACATAAAACAAGCAGCCACAACCTACAAAATAGGCTTTACCCGCGACCCATTTACAATAGGCGCAACCCAGCTGCACAACCTAGAGCCTGAAACCCAGCAATAGCCATGGCCCGTCTTTAGCAATCCTCACTCGAATCAAGAACCGCGAACCCGCCCGCGACCTGTGAGGTCGTTTAAGGTTTCTGCTTTGCAGAAGCTTCCGCCGCCGTAGTTCGTTTATTCCACGACGTGGCCTTGCTGTCGTGATTCACTGCCCGCCGTCGATTTTCGCCCCACTGACAACAGCCAGTGCCACCACAGTTGCCACCCGCCGTCGACAAAACACGCTGGATGTCCGGATGTCGAACAACAACGGCTATTGCACGAGAGCGATTTGTGTGGAGGATGCACGACCGAGTTCGCGCCGCACCGACGGCCAAGTCTTGCCCCCCCTCAGCACACATCGCCCCCAACCCATGCCCGTCGTTGCCGCAACTTGTTGTCGCCTCCAAGACGACCCGCCGCAGCTTCACCGTAAGCGGCCTTGACCGCCAGTAGCAGCCTGGTGCTTGACAGATCCGGCGGTTCTGAGCTGAGCTGACGACAGCCCTGCGGCGAGCGCCTTGCGCAGCGCCGGTTGCTGCCTCGTCGCCGGGCAATCCACTACCATTTTCTGACGATCATAATGGAACCACGATCTTCAATTTTGAACTCCAATTTCGTTTTTCCAAAACCAATTATAAGTTTAATTTCTAAAATTAATCAACAACTAATTAGAACATAACATCAATTAAGAATCGGGTTCCGAACTCTGATACCACTATTAGGAATTCATGATGCCATCTAATGATACACAGTGGAAATATAGACAGGAATATAATTTAGATTCATAATTGATATGGTGAGTTATGTAGTTATTTACAAGACATGGAATACTTACTTAGTGTTTAGTTTGATTTCCATGTTTGATCGAATCCTGACATCCTGTAGGTGAATCCACTACTTTCGGTATCTATGTGTATGCTAATTCGATGCAAAAACAATCCTAGCACACAGTTAAATAAAAAAAAGCTAAGAAATATATGATTGAACATACATGTTATTTGTCTAACAAAAGAATTCAATTCTCACGTTCCATGATGTTTTGAATTGAGAACTGTTCTAAACTTGTGATTGCCCATACTATTTCTCTACAATAGAGAAATATACATTAACTGTTTCATGGGCTCAAGACCCATAGACTTGGATTCTTTTATTTGCATTAATTAATTAATAATCTAATCTTAATTAATTTAAATCCAATATTTTAATTTAATTTATATATCTTTTAATTCAGTCACAATTATATATCTCCGCGCGCTTGAGAAATATCCCAATAAGACAAACATTCACTAACTCGTTTATTAGTCTCCTTATTAGATTTACTCAATTATTATAACACTAGCATATATTTTGAGTTTGTATCAATTAGAAGATTGTTCATTAATATACCCAAAAACCGATCACTTGAAATCTATTAACTACAATCCTTACAATAAATTTGTAGCACATATACTAATATACCTCGTTTGATGTACCTAACTATGAAACTGGTAATAAATTAAAATTTATAAAGAGAAAATTGTCATTGAAAAAGTACATCATGGTATATTGTATTGGGGAGGAAGTATATATAGGTCTTTACACAATAGTGTCATAACTTTGAACTATACGTACTATACTTCACGAAACAAGCAGATAAACAGATAATGTATTATTTGTAAAAAGAATATAAATGTTAAGAATATATATATTGTATACACACAGACATAGATTTAGTTCTACTTATAATGATTTTGGTAAAATAGATAAATAATTAGAGGACTTCACTAGATATACAAAGTGAAACATGTCCACACACATTGTCGTTTTGTAATAATTAAAAATACTTTATCATAATTAAACATATATATGGAGAGGGTTTCTAATATACGTTTGATTAAATATTGACACATTACCAGATGATTTTTCAAGATTTATTTCATTCATGATGCTTTATAACCAAAACACGTGACAATTTACATATACGTACACAAATATATGAATTGGATAAAATAAAAAAATATTTAAAAAAATAAAAAATAAGAATCATTTAAGTTGTGAAGATGATTAATCATTTTATTAAATGAATCCGTGGTTATTTTCATATCATCATTTGAATTTGATCTCACATTTTTTTTTCATATTTTCATTTTTTTTTTCAAAATATATTGTAACTTTAAATAAAACAGATAAGTGGAAGAAAGAAAAAGGTGGATATTTTAGGAGAAGAGAACAAAAGTAAAGACAGGAAGTGCACGTCAGAGTTTATCCATAGGGCTGTATATTGTTTTTTTCCTTGGGCTAATGTGGATGATTTTGCAAGGCTTCCTTCTCATCTACCTCTCTCTCTCTCTCTCTCCCTCCAATAGATAACAAATATATGTAGAGAGAAAACTAATTCCATGTGTTTGAAATTGGGTTTATGTGCTTGTTCATACTTGCATGCCTATAATTGGATTACCTTGGCTTTATCAAGAAAAAGCCATTGATAAATGATGGTTAATTAGTCTGTGTGCAGAAAGGTTTGCTCTCTCTCTAGAAATTAAGGTTGTCGTCTGTGGTGAATCCAAAGTGGAGGAGGAAGAAGAAGCCATCATAAAGAGAAGACAGTAGTTGAATGGAAGAGTTTCAAACAAAGATACAAAATTAAAGTATTTCTTTTGCCGCTTTCCACCTGATTTCATGCACCATTTTTCACCTACTTTAAGCCCTTTTAAGGTTAGTATTTTATTCCGTAGATCTCAAATATCTCTTTATCTTTTATATCTAAGAAAAAGAAATAGAGATCTGATTAGTGATGTTACAAGTTATTATTTGAAGAAAAAAATGATTCAAGGCCTCAGGCTGCTCGATTCTCAAGCTGGGCTTTTCCTAATTTGCTTTGAGAAATTCCAGCTCCAATAGCGTTTATTCGAATCGTCAAAGCTATGGAAGAAAATTTGTCAAATTTGACTTGTGCATCTGGTGAAGCTAGCTTTTCTTCAAACAATGAAAACAGTAGCAATATCTCTCAACAGCCAACCAAGAAAATGAGAAATCAGCCAGGCCATCCAGGTAATTAAATTAAATTAGATCATCAAATCGTGATTAACTTTTTCCAATTCTCTCTCGAACTCTCTCTCTCTCTCTCTCTCTCTAGACCCTGGAGCTGAAGTTATAGCTCTATCACCAAGAACCCTTGTGGCGACAAACAGATTTGTGTGTCATGTATGCAACAAAGGATTCAAGAGAGATCAAAATCTGCAGCTGCACAGAAGAGGCCACAATCTGCCATGGAAGTTGAAACAGAAATCGAAGAAGGAAGTTCGAAGAAAAGTGTATATCTGCCCAGAAGTCGGGTGCGTTCATCATGATCCGCCGAGGGCGTTGGGCGATCTAACCGGAATCAAGAAGCATTTCTACAGGAAACACGGTGAGAAGAAGTGGAAGTGCGAGAAATGCTCGAAGAAATACGCGGTTCAGTCCGATTGGAAAGCACATTCAAAAATCTGTGGCACCCGAGAGTATAGATGCGAATGCGGAACTCTCTTCTCGAGGTATGTTTTGTATATTGATGATGTCATTTTATGGAAAGTAAGTGGGCGGAAATTAAAGAGAATGAGTTTGATGAGAAAGTAGCTTTTTTATTAGGTTAATTAATAATTGTTATATCATAAGATATTCTATAATTAGGAAAAGGTTTTTCTCTTTTTCTTTGAAGAAACTAATGTTTGCTATGCAGGAGAGATAGTTTTATCACGCATAGAGCCTTTTGCGATGCGTTGGCGGAAGAGAGTGCTAAATCGAACAACATCTACCCGCTGCAATATACTCAGAATTATTCAAACAACTCCAACATCAGCCCACCTTTTTCAATAAAGAAAGAGCATCAAAACCTCATCCTAAAACAAGAAATCCCGCCATGGCTATCTTGCTCACCGATCATTGGACCCAATTTAGGCCCACCACCGCCCATTGACCTCACCACCACCCCATCATCATTAATCCTTCAAGATTTTCATCAAAATCAAGATTTCCCCCAAAATCATCATCATCAAAACCCAAACCCTAACCCTAGCAGTAGCCTCGGGCCCACCGTGCTCCCGCCCTACCACCACTACCACTACCAACCGCTGCCGCCAGCGCACTTCTCGGCCACCACATTGCTACAAAAGGCAGCCCAAATGGGAGCAAAACCCAGCTCCCAACAATTCACATCCCCATTTGGTGTAGCATTCATAAGACCCCACCGAGCCGGTCACGTGACCCCCGGCCCTAGCCCGAAAGACGGCTCGTCGTGTGACCAGCTCGTCCACGGCTTGGCTTCATATGCAGATAAAGCTGCTGCAATTACAGGTGGCGGGGCAACGGCCTCTGCTCCTCCTCTAATTCATGATGAGATGATGATGATGATGAACAACACCAGTTTCCATCAAGGGCCCGGATTCAGCTACGTGGACTTCGACCAAGATGATCAGAGATTCCATGCAGCTGCCGGTGGGTTCAGCAGCAGAAGTGGCAACGAAGGCGACAATTTGACGAGGGATTTCCTAGGATTAAGGCCATTGTCGCAAAACGACATTCTAAGCCTAACTGGCTTTGACAGCTGCATCAACAGTAATTCTTGTGATGAAAACCACAACCAAACCCCCAAATCTTGGTAAGATAAGATGTTGGTGCGGTCCAGATCGACCCAACTGTCGAACAGTCGGCCCCGAACCGTATCACGGATGAATAGTATCAACGTGTCGGGACTGTCCTAGCTATGACCATCGGATGCTTTTGTCAAAACTTGAAAGTTGAAACAAAGTTGAAACCCTAGCTAGTGTTATGTATAAGTTAATTGGGGCTCATTGATGCTCATTTTACTAACTGAATTGATGCAATTGTTATTGATGTATAGTTGAGTTATATGAGTTTGAATAATTAGGGAAGCACTCCAAAATTAACCCTATAGCTAGGGGAAATTATCTATAATATATTTTTAACTATCTACATTAATTATCTATTTATAAATGTCATCTTGTATCTTGGTCTAGAAAATTTTACCTTCCAGGAATAACACCTTTAGTTTTATTTATTTATTTATTTATTATTTTTTATAGTTACAACACACATCTCTATACACACGCACCATAAGCATTGGCGTATGCAGCTAAGAACGAGGGGGTACAACTGTACCCCCAATTTTTTTAGTAATATTAATATTATTATTATTAAAATTATATAATAATATTATTAAGTGTAATAATGTATCCCCAACCTAAAATTCCTAA
>JAYDZE010557956.1:0-10000 GCA_034509125.1 Monilaria moniliformis | reverse complement strand
TGAGTCCCGGTCTCATACTCATCCCGGCTGCCTTGACTCGGGGCGAACGAGTGCCTCAGAGGCGACAGCCTGAGATCGTTCTGCGCATCTTTGTTTCCTCCAGTGTCGGTGCTCATGCTGCTTCTGATACTGCCGTTCTCGCTTGAACTTATCTCAGAATCAGGTAAACGACGACCATCAAGAGGACGTAATACAGAAGACGACGCCCTTGCTTTTGCAGCCGCTCTCATTGCCTCACTCGAGTCTAGTTTAGCAAGCTTCCACGCACTAATGCGAACGCCCTTTTTCGGCCCCTTGTTTCCCTTCTCACCTGATCCGTTAGCATCGGGATCAACCGTAGACGGAATCATACCGGGTCCTAACTGTGGTGCAACTTCTTCCTGATATGCATAATTCAGAATCATAAATAGTCTTCAAACGCGGTATAGGTAGAAGAAGGCGGGGACGGCCCGTATAATCAAGAAAGTCCCTCGACTAACGTATAAGTGTACCTGATAGTCAACAAAAACCCGAGGAGGGGTGCACCATGCTCCCTTATATTGCAGCCCCAACGAGCTTCCGCCGCTGAAACCAGTCGTTGCAGATCCTGATGGTGAATATAAAATGTTCGGGAGCTCCTCGTCGACTGATGCTCCTGCAGGCACTTCGCTCATGGCCCTCATTGCCACGACATACTCATAAGTAGTAATGCCCTATCACAATCAAGACACCAACTTAATCACTAGAGGTATCAAAAGGAGATATACTGAGGAAGAAAACGAGACTTTATAGAGACGAGAGCTGACCTTCCGTATTAGGATCATGTGGAAAAAGAAAAGTTCTCCCAAGGGCACACATGCCAGCAAGGACACGGCCGAACATATAGCCTGCAGACGAAACACGCAAAAAGATAAGAAAGACTCCACTTTATAATCACGTATTCAATTATTCATACAATATATTTACGAAGGCGTTACCACAACAGTTGCAAATGGGGCACGGGAGAAACCATTTCCTAGCCGATCAACTATCTGAGCCTCCATATAATGCTTATTGGTGAAACAACGAACTAGAACGCCAATGCCCACTCCAGCTTCGACAATAAGCTGGGGAAAGAGATAGGACAAGAGATCAGTCGCCCCGAACGTTTAGGGTCACTAACTCTAGTTCCTCGAACCTTACCCAAACTAAACTGATGCCCATAAGTGAGATAAACGTGGCGTAGTTCTTCCGCCCTACGCAGTTATTGAGCCACTGCAAAGCGTTACACAATGACGTTAGCTTCACAAACACAAAAAAAGTTATTTGAATCTTCCTAACCAGAAAGGGGCGATGCGTAAAATCATTGGATGTACCCGGCAATGATGATCGAATCCATCCACACACTTGTCACAACTTCGACAGTGCTTGCTGAATTTCCGAACCTATAAAGAAGTATATGTGGTCAGTGAGAAATAATACTAATAACAGATAGAAATCTCGGAAACAAACAATCTACCTCAGCGTTGCACAGCGTGCAAAACAAAGCATCTTCGCCTGTACCTTCCTGCTCAGCTGCTTCATCCTGTTTGCGGCAATCTTCAAGAACAAAGATTGCGCAGAAAAATCCGCCGAAAAAATGGCAGAAGGAACTCCTCCTTGGAGGTACAGCTTGAGCGTTGGATTTCACAGACTCGACTGAACCTTTCTTGCTAGAGTTAGCTCCCGCAAAGGAACTTCTTGAGGGCGAAGATTCACAGGAATGAGTTCCATTACTGACTTCATCATATTTCCTGCTCAAATCACGCGCAATCGATTCACGCTTTTCCCTTGCCTCGTTCATTAGCTCGGGATCGAATTTATACATGATGCCGGGGTCTGCCGGGTTTATTGCAGTAGATCGAACATAAAGAATGAACACCAATATTGCCTGCACACGAAGAAACCCTTGATACAATCAGTCTTTCTTTAGTAAAAAGTGATTCATTACTAGATAGAGGTTTAAAATAGCCTTTTCCACTTCAGAATATACAACTTCTTGAATCGGAATTACTCTATTTTATTTTCCTGAATAATGTCTGCCTACATTCTGTACATGCCAACAACCCAACTCCTTTCTTTCAGTTGCTCACGCGAAAACCAAGAGTTTCCTTCGCAATATGATAGTTAAACAAGAAACCCTCACTGCATCGACCTTGTTGTTATTTCAGCGATCAGGTAAACTTAACCTACTTTAAGTTCAACTTTGAAATAACAAACTTCTTACATGTTTTCATCATAAGAGGCTCAAATTGCTCCACTCTTGTTCTTTTGCCACTTCGATTCAGAAAACACGAGCCCCTTGTAATGACCAAAGTCACTAAATGGAGGGATCTTATTGTATTAATTGAACAAATGCTACCTATAATTAGCTACTTCATTTCGCTAATTCTTTTATAATCATGATTTCCATATTTGAGACATACTCCGTGTCCAAGCTTTTTAAGTTTGTGTTTGATCAATATTACCACTGTCTAATCAGTGCCCAAAGAATGTAAAGTTTGATGCAAAAATATATATAGGGGTGTGTGTCTGCAGATAAAGCACATACCACTGGGGAATAGACACCCATCAGAACGTACTCCCATATCCGGCCTCCAAGAAACGGAGCAAAGAAAGCATAAAATGCCACCACTAACAAGCAAAACACTGTAATAGCAACAACCTGAGAAAAGACATACATCAAAGGCGTGGTCAATGGACTCACATCTTTAATGATGAGATGGGAAGGCTTGAAGTAGCGAATAATCCAATTGTTGCTCGGATTCCTCACAATTTAAATAAACAGACCACTCCTTGCTACAAGATAGCGAGATACTAAAAGATCATTCCTTTACTCACACTTAAAAATCACTCTAGCAAAACATGCAAGCCAATACTACTTAGAAAGCATCACCATTCTCATCGAACACAACCAAATCAATGAAATGTGATTACACAGGCCACTGAATTTCGAAGCTAGTGACCCCGCTATCTTACAAACTAAAATGATATACACAAACTTGCCAAAATATTACAGCTTAAACCAATTCAAGAAATGTAAGTACAGAGATCATAACACACCCCAACCCCAGAAAATTCCAGTTCATAATCTCAGCATTAAATTAGTTGCAAAATTGCCCAATATCAAACAAATCAGCATCCACAAAGTGTAAACACATAAGATTAAAAAATCCAAAAAAAAAAAGAGGCATGAAGATAAAGGAAAGTGAGCTAGAACAAAAACCTGAAAGGTGTGTGCAGGCAACTGCCATCCATGTTTTCTCACCATCACTTTCTCACCTCACCGCAGCAGCTGCTCACACTCTTTCCCCTCAACCCCCAAATTACACGCACTCAAGCGTCAACGACTCAACTGTGTGTCAAGATTCCAACTTGACCCCTTCCCACACCCTGAAAATCAACTTTACGCAAATGGGGTCAACTAAAACACCCAAATTCAAGAAGAGGAAAAAAAATGCATCAAAACGAAATCCCAAAGAAAAACCCCGAAATTACTTTCTCACTTCACCTCAGCAGCTGGTGCTCTCACCTTTTTCCCTCAACCCCCAAATTGCACACACTCCAGCGTCAACTGTGTGTCAAGGCTCCAATTTTACCCCTACCCACACCCTGAAAATCAACTTTACCCAAATGAGTTCAGCTAAAATTAAACACCCAAATCCAAGAAAAGGAAAAAAAATGCAGCTAAAAACAGAAGGCCCAAAGAAAAACTCCTTTTCCCTTTTTCTCCCAATCAGAATATTCTACTCAAGAATCGAACAACAGTCCAAGACAAAAATTACAAAATCACCGGAAAAGGTCAAAGCTTTGTCCGTTTTCAGTGAGCTGATGCAAGAAAAAATTAAAGTAGAAACAGACAAAGGGACGGCGGGGGAAGTTGAAGGCGCGGTGACTGTGTGTTGTGTGTGTTTTTTGGAGTCGGGAAATGAAGTTGGTAAAGTGCAATTATGCCATTTTCCATACATACATTCTTGATATAAAGGAAAGAAACTTTTAATGTGGTCTGGTTAGTTAGGCCCCCACCATTTATTAGTATTACTATTATTTTGATTTCTTAAAATATTTTCATGGGAAAAATTAAGTCTTTGTTTATTTTCATATAGTCTGCTATATAAGTGAGAAAAAATAGTGTATAATTTTTTGATACAATTGTAGTTGTGATTGGGATAATATTCTCGCCGGTCACGTCAATACTTAATGGTTACTATAATTAATGATAAATCTTACGAAAAATGTATTTTTTATTGTAGGAATCTTATGATAAATGTCAATTAATGTGTGTAGATTATATAGTGAATAAAATAAGATGTGTTTAGATAAGAGAAGTGGTGATTTGATCAAGTTAATTTTTTATGTGTCACAAATTGATCAACGTAGAATAACAATATAGAAATCTACTTCTTCAAATCTTCGATCGACAGATCTTACATTATATAAAAATTATATTTAAAATTTATTTGAAATATAAGAAAACATAAATGAAAAGGGTAAACCTAAATTTAGTAAACCTAAAGGCTAAAACCCTTTTCTTTAAATAATAACAAAATTACAAAAGAAATATCATTAATCATTTTATGTTTCGCTTGGAAGTTAAAAAATCTCAAACTATGTAAAATAAGTAACTAGTTAACATTTGTCAATTAATTCTGATTTTAGCAAGTGCATTTTTATGCAAATTTGGTCGAATCACTAACTTAATCAAATTTTTAAATGTTTGAGCAAAAAATTTAGAAAAAATAAAATCAAACTTATTCTGTCTATCTTCTCTCTCAACTTTATCTTCTTCATCACATTCTTTCAATTTTCGAGAGCTAAAATGCCCAGCGGCGCAAGCGAGATGAACATTCTTAAATCCGCCATGCAAGTCTACCGAAACGACACCGACATACCGTTCAAGTATGTCGCCACTTGGGAGAGGGTCTGGAATGTCAACAAGTAAGTGGGTGGCATAGATTCGGTTATGAAGCGCACGAAGCAATACCTCGAGCAACCACTACTCCAGAAGCGTTGGCGAAGGATATGGAGGCATGAGCGAAATGGCGTTGGTGGGGTCCATTCGAGTCTGTCTGATCGAAATGAATGCGACAAAGAGAATGGGGAAAGCGCCGACCTCGAGCAGTGCGATACCTTAACTGGACCCGAAGGCGATGGAGGCGGCCAATAAAAAGTCATGTACAACTTGTTGATGAAAACATATTCCAAAGACACTAGTGCTATGACGCCCGAACAATTGGGGGTGCACTGAAGATTGATCACCAATCTCCAAAAAGATTTGGATATGCTGCCGAATGATTGGTATTTTTATGATTTTTAATTATGTAATATTAAGAATTTTAATTATGTAATTTTTGATTTTCAATAACGTGTTCGTATGATTTTAAATTATGTAATATTAGGATTTTAAAATTATGTAATTTAAATTACTTTAATGAAATTCGTCTATTTTATTAATTTGAAAAATTATATTAATTATAATATATAATAAATATAATAAATAAATAAATAATGAAGTACAAATTAAAATATAGGTTTGATGAATAGTGCATGATAAAAAATGGTTAAGTGATAAAGATGTTGGTGTTGTCTCTTATTTAATGGATAGATAATAAGTGCATAGAACTCATAAATAGTTGATATGAATAGTGTAAGGAAATAAATGATTAATGTATAGAATTGTGGATGAGCTTAAACGCCTACATTTATATAATAATTTACTTTAGATTATATTGTCGAGTTTAATATTGTATTACCGTGTTATATAATAATAATAATAATAATAATAATAATAATAATAATAATAATAATAATAATAATAATAATAATCGAGTGATAATATATTATTAGGAGGGATTTTATCACATACTATAATAGATGGAGAATAAAAGTAAATTTGTGAAATTTCCCCAAATTTCCCAAATTTCAATATACAGTTATCGTAGAACCCTTTTTTTTCTATCTGAATTCAATCAGCTAGCTGAAAACCCTGATCAACTACGACGACGCATCCAAGGCGCTGCTAGAAACGATTGTGAATTCTCGTCGTATATCGGTAAGACAATGCTTGTGAATTAATGATTAATTCATTTCATTTCTGTTTGTAATTTTGCTGAATTTTCTGAATTTTTTCACATAGGGTGTTTTATTTTTGCCTCATTTAACTTCGAGTACTCGGAAAGTGAGAATTTTTAGGATTGTGCTGATTGATCGATTGGAATCCATGAGGTTAAATTTTGATGATTTTTGTCGGTAGCAATTAGAAATTTAGAGGCCATTGTTTGCGGAATTCCGAATTTTATCGTGTTTATGGTAGATGTTATAATTAGCTTCAGTTTTTGTGTAATTTTGCCGTGAGCAGTGGGAAAATCCGGTGTTTTGCTTTCTTTAGGCGTTTCATATTGTGTATTTTGCAGTTTATAATTGAGTTTGTTGTGTTCATAGTTTAATCAACACTAGAAGCAGTAGTTTGGAGAAACTATAGATGCTATGGTGGATTTTGAGGACAATGTGGGAGGCGGTGAACAAAGTATGACGTTGAATGTAGTCGACATTGTAGATGCTTCAAAGAATCGGGAGGGCCAGGTAAGCAGTTCGTCTAGAAGAGATACTGTGGGGATTGAAGGAGACACCTTTGAACCGCATGATGGCATTGAGTTCGATTCCCATGAGGCCGCATATTCATTTTATCAGGAATATGCAAAGTCTATGGGGTTCACCACCTCGATCAAAAACAGCCGCCGCTCAAAGAAAACCAAAGAATTCATTGATGCTAAATTTGCATGTTCAAGATATGGAGTCACACCAGAATCAGAGAGTGGTGTTAGTAGAAGGCCGAGTGTTAAGAAGACGGATTGTAAAGCCAGTATGCATGTGAAGAAGAAACGGGATGGGAAATGGTATATTCATGAGTTTGCAAAGGAACACAATCATGAGCTTTTGCCTGCCTTAGCATATCATTTTCGCATCCATAGGAATGTGAAGTTAGCTGAGAAGAGTAACATAGACATTCTGTATGCGGTTAGTGAGCGGACGAGGAAGATGTATGTTGAGATGTCGAGACAAGCTATAGTGAGTCAAAATTGTTGCCTCAGCAAGAATGAGTTTGATCACCAGTTCGACAGAGGTAGGTACTTGGCCCTAGAAGAGGGGGATGCTCAAGTTGTCTTAGAGTATTTCGTGCAAATCCAGAAGGAGAATCCTTGTTTCTTTTATGCAATCGACTTGAACGAAGATCAGCGAGTGAGGAACGTGTTCTGGGTTGATGCCAAAAGCAGGAAAGACTATACCAGCTTCAATGATGTTGTTTTCTTTGATACTAGTTACACAAAAAACAGCGAGAAGATGCCTATTGCTCTGTTCCTTGGGGTGAACCATCATTTCCAGCCTATGATGCTTGGATGTGCATTGTTAGCTGATGAAACTAAACCAACATTTGTTTGGTTAATGAAGACATGGCTCAGAGCGATGGGCGGCCAATCTCCGAAAGCTATAATCAGCGATCAAGATAAACCACTGAAATCAGCAATTGAAGAAGTTATGCCATATTCGCGCCATTGCTTTGCTCTATGGCATATATTGGAAAGGGTCCCCGAAACTCTTGCTCACGTACTCAAAAAGCATGACAATTTCTTGAAAAAATTCAATAAGTGCATTTTTAAGTCATTGACAGATGAAGAGTTTGACATGAGGTGGTGGAAGATGGTCGGTCGATTTGGGCTACAAGAAAATGAATGGATTCATTCAATCTACGTGGACCGCAAAAAGTGGGTTCCTTCATTCATGAGGGATACATTTCTGGCTGGGATGTCCCCACATCAGCGGTCGGAGAGTGTGAATTCCTTTTTTGACAAATATATTCATAAGAAGATCAATCTGAAAGAGTTTGTGAGACAATATGGGGCAATAATTCATAACCGGTACGAAGAGGAAGACATGGCAGACTTTGATACCTGGCACAAACAGCCAGCACTGAAGTCGCCTTCACCTTGGGAAAAACAGATGTCGGCAATCTATACCCATGCAATATTTCGGAGATTCCAGATAGAGGTCTTGGGTGTTGTAGGATGCCATCCCAAGAAGGAAAAGGAATACGGAGGCAACTCCACTTTTAGAGTTGATGATTGCGAGAAAAATGAGAATTTTGTGGTTACATGGAATGAAGCAAAGATGGAGGTTTCTTGCTCGTGCCTAATGTTTGAATACAAAGGTTTTCTTTGTCGGCATGCAATGATTGTCCTCCAAATATGTGGTCTTTCCAGTATCCCATCTCAATATATCCTAAAGAGGTGGACGAAAGACGCAAAAAACAAGCAAATGTTGGTCGAAGGAACTGAAAGAATCCAAAATAGGATACAGAGGTATAACGATTTATGCAAGCGTGCTATTGGATTGGGAGAAGAAGGTTCCTTGAGTGAGGAGAATTACAACATTGCTTGCCGCGCTCTAGTTGAAGCTCTGAAAAGCTGTGTCAATATAAACAACGAAAACCCTGTTGAATGCAGTAGTAAAACTGCTGGACTTCGTTTTACTGAAGAAGAGGACCTGCTGCTCCCACCTGCCAAAACAATTAAGAAGAAGAACGCAAACAAGAAAAGAAAGGTCGATACTTGTTATATCTGTTGAATGTCTTTTCGCTTTAAATGCCTCTTTTCATTGCACAAAAGCTTGTATGTGGTTTTCTGGAAAACCTGTTACCAAACCTGACTTTGACTTTGCCTTTTGCTGTTCAAACTTTTACCCCAGATGCAGCCAGAGCCAGCAGCAGTTGCAATTGATACTCAAGACGGTTTGCAGCAAATGGTGAGCTATAATGTTTGCAGTATATCAAAATGATAAAATTTAGTTGAATTTTCGACATGCCTTAAGGGGAATTATATGTTTGATATGATATCGTATGTTCTTGTTTTTAAATTATAGGACCATCTAAGCTCAGAAGGAATCCCTTTAAATGGATACTATGGATCTCAACAACATGTGCATGGACTGGTATGCTTCTATGCAATGAGGGGAAAATTTCGTTTCTATGATTGAGTATTGCGCTAAATATATGATTTTTGTGGAATGACAGTCTTATCTAGAAACATGAATCTTTCTTATCAATCCAGTTAAATCTGATGGAGCCACCAAATGATGCATTCTACGTTGGCCAACAGACTATGCAGGGACTGGTACGTTCATTGACTTCCTCGTTATACATATACGCCCCACAGTGAGTCAATGAAACGTATATGATTTTGTGATTGGATTTTAGGGACAATTGCACTCCCTTGCTTCTAGCCATGACAGTTTCTATGGGACTCAACAAAGCATGCCTGCAATGGTAATATACTTTCATTACCTCATTATCTTACAACCTATTAACAACGGCTATTTAGATGAGTAATTATCTTGCGTTCTTTCTTTTCAGGGGCACTTGGATTTTAGACAACCGACATACACTTATGGCATGCAGGTAACTTGCAACAACGATATACTGAAAAATATACTCATCACTTCATGAACTACTTTCACATTTTATAACCCGATTTTTGCAACGTACGTATTCAGGATGAGCAAAGTGTTAGACCAGCACAGCTGCCCGGCACAGCTAGACATGCTTGAGAATGTTCTACATACATGACCAGGTTTCTCCTTTTGAACTTGCTGTTGCAATATGTAGATAATTTAGCAACTGAGAAATCCCCACAGCTCCTAAACCAATGCAGCTTATGTTTGTTGTAAGTTACTAGAGAAAAAAAATTGTGAGTTGGAGATTCTTGATCAATATTTCATCTTACCTTTCTTTATAGTATGTTTTGCATTAGAAATTGTTCTTAGAAAATCCCGCTAGATAAATAATATGGAGTAGCTCTTCTCAGAGAGAGAGAGAAGCCATGAGTAGTGCCTTAAATGTTGATGCCTTTTGCAGTTTTGGTGGATTTAGATATGGGCAATTAGTCGCTAATATCACGAACTTTGGCCGAATTCTGGATCTTCCCACGAACTTAAAACTTGGTCGGAAAAA
>JAYDZE010557935.1:0-12902 GCA_034509125.1 Monilaria moniliformis | reverse complement strand
ATTGGTTGGAAAGTGTTGATCTCCCAAATTGTCTATGGTGCATGTGGAAACATGATTGAAAAATGTTATACATAACATTAAATTGCAATATACAAATATGAGAATTGAATAGACAGAAACGACAGATGAATCACGATAGATAGCTGCAGCTCACTAATATATTTGGTGGAAATTCCATCCTACAAGTTAGAATAGACCTATGCCAAATATCTGGCTTTAGCCTATTATTGACGACCGCATCTTAAGACTTTGTTTCATTAAATTAAAGTCCAAGTTTGATAAAATTAGCTATCCCACTTCCCACTCCACACCAACATACTCGAATAATAATAACGAAAGATATAGGTCGAATATATATATATATATATATATATATATATATATATCACAAAATTATCACATATTTTTCGTTATATCCCCAACCGTCGCGACTTTGGCATTGAAATGCACGTGAAAAAATGAATCTTTTAAGTGCTACCTAACTGCATCCACAATCCAAGTCCAAAAAATCAATTAAAACTCATTTTCAGCTGTCACGTTAACTTTTCACTATGTTGGCCCAAATTAGCTACGATATCCACAATCCAGTCACAAAAAAATCTAGCTCCAAATCAACTAGAACTCTAATTTTTTCATTTCATTATTTTTATTATTTTTCAGTTCATTAATTTATTTTAATTGAGAGATTAATAAAATCAATATAAATGACTCGAAATTAGAAAAGAACTTAATTTAAATGCAGAAAATTACATAATTTAAATTCCTAAATTACATAAATTAAAAATTGAAAATCACATAATTGAAAGTCGTACAATTACTTGAATAAAGAGTATAATTACTAGATAGTCTGAATCAGTTGAAGCACGCCCAAATTTCTTTGATGAGATCTTGATGGAGTCGACTGTAAGTTCGTTTTTTGCGAAGAGAAGAATGTCACATAAGAAATTCTCGAAATTGAAAGGGTGCAGCTTTATATGGCTTCTGGTTGGCCACCCCCGAGCTAGATCCAACTTCGTCATCGTCCAAATTAGTTGCGTCTTCGCCTTCGTCCTCGATTATCATTTTATGCATGATAATACAATCATAAATGGTGTCAGTGATACATGATTGAAACCACATATGAGCCGGTCTTTTCACTATTGCTCAGCGTGCTTGGAGTATACCGAAAGCTCGCTCAACATCCTTTCATGTTACCTCCTGCCTTTGAGCAAACAAGGCCCTCTTTGGATCTATCAGACACGTAATCGTTTTTCACGAATACCCACCACTTTAGTTATATGTCTTCGGCCAAGTAGTATCCCATGTTGTATCTTCAGCCATTGGCTGTGAATGCGACCGTCGGAGCCCTACGTCGTTTAAGATTGGTGAGTGGTTCGGGACATTAATGTCATTGTTCGACCCCGTCACGCCAAAGAATGCATGCCAGATCCGTAAACGTTGATCAACAACTGTTTCTAGAATTATCGTGGGATGAGTGTCCTTGTATCCGCTGGTATAGCTACCTCTGCATGCTGACTGACAATCTTTCCATTCACAGTGTATACAATCAATACTGTCGAGCATACTGGGAAAGCCGTGATATCTCTCGTGCATGTTCATCGGTGATTGGGCGTCCTGCACCGTCGGCCTTCTAAAATAAGTATCGTGTAACGCCTCGACGACCCCGCGACAAAATTGTTTGACGCAATCTCGTCCCGTTGTTTAAAAGACATGGAGGTACTAATCCAATAAGTCTGATGAGGTTCTGTACGCACAGCTGTCGGATCGCCAACGTGCATTTCTGTAGTGTCGATAGCCCCTCGCGTCCAACACCGTCGGTGCGCTGCTGGAAATACACGTCGTGTTCTGTCAACGTGTTCGCAGTGCACATGAACAAAGATCTGCTCATGCGGAACCGGAGACGAAACACTGTTAGACCCCATCGTGGCTCGTCGGTAAAATAATCTGTGACGAGACGTTCAGTGGCAAGTTCGCTCTCGGTGCAAGTCCGCAGCGGGCACCGTCCCCCTCCAATGCCGCCTTTCTCCAGCCACCAGAGTGCGGCGTCTTTTCCTCATTCTATCTGGCAGCATTGAGGCTGCTGTAAGCTCGAATATTCAATTTCATTTAACATAAAGATAGTTTCGTTTTAAACTTGCGTGACATTAAAAAAATTCCGCCATCGTACATATTTATGATGAAGCTGCTCAGTTTTCATGTACTGATAATTTTGTTGGGTAATAAATTTGCATAGATTCCTACATGCAATTTAGGTATTAATTAGAATTATGAATGATAGAATTAAAAAATGATAATTTTAACTATATATAATACTAGGAAAATGTCGATGACTTCCAAAAGAAGGGATGGAAGGAACCTTAAACCACAAGCAATAAATTAAAAGAAAAACGATAAAATTTGAATCTAGTAATCATAATTGAAAAATAAAAACATATTTATTATGCAAATACCTCTACTATTATTTTTCTTCTTAAAAATAAAATAAAATAAAACTCCCAAGAAATAAATAACTGTAAATTTAAAAATAAAAGGGTGGTAATTTTGAGGAGGGGTGAAAGTGAGAAAGAGAACATTTATGAGCAATCCCACATTCCAGAAAGTAGTAGTAGACTGCATCGGAAATTGTAGCATAGGTCTGACTCTCACACCCAAACAATTAATTAATTTATTTCTGCAGAATTATTATTGTGGAGATGGAGAAAGAAAGCCCCAGAAAAATGACCAGAATTCCAGACTAGTTCACCTTCTTCGAGGTTGTATGCATCATATAAAAAGGGAAAATACAGGAGATATTCTTGGGAAAATAGATACACATATATTAAGAAACATAGACTTCACAGCCAATCAATCTATTA
This sequence comes from Monilaria moniliformis, assembly GCA_034509125.1. Lineage (NCBI taxonomy): Eukaryota > Viridiplantae > Streptophyta > Magnoliopsida > Caryophyllales > Aizoaceae > Monilaria > Monilaria moniliformis. Next base: position 10,047 of record JAYDZE010557935.1, on the reverse strand, counting down.
ATCCATCAAAATCTATTCAAGATTGCAACCGTTTCAGAGATCTTACTTAGTGTTACCGATATTTTTCTTTAATGTGATTTTCCTTTTGAATAAGATTTGATTTGATGTTTCATCGAAAATTTGCAGTCGCACGGTAGAAAAAGTAAAATAAAATAAAAAGGTTTTGGGTTTTTAAAAAAATAATTGCATATCTTCAATTAAATACTTGTAGTTACATTTTTAATAATACAAAATATCTTTTGAAGGTAAAACTAAGTGCTTTGTTAATAAAAAAATTGAGGAGTTGTTAATAATTTATAAAACCTAACTTAGTGCTTTTTATTTAAAAACATATCTTAAATTTCTATTTGTGAAAATTAGAGAATTCTCCTTCAAATTTCATGAGGGCTTATATTTGGCCAATTTTTAGGAGCTGGAATACCATGCGTATAAAATAATCACTTACAGATTCTTTATTTTTTTAGAATAACTACTTACAGATTCGAAGATATATTATATTAATGACTTACGAGTGTCAAATTCTTCAAATTACTATATAGTGGGGTCTGAAGACTGAAGGAGATTGGATTGACAATTTAGACCTCAAATATTGACCAACCAACCCCCATTAACCTTTAATTACGTTCTTAATTGACCTTCACTTTTAAATTAGTCACTGTTGGCAACTTGGCGTAGTTATTTTTTTACCCCTCAATTTCCTTAGATTCATTTAAACTCTTATGCCTTGTTTGGTAGTTTAGACGAGTTAAAGCGAGATAAATAAGGTAAGATGAACTTTATAATATAAAAAAATACTGTTGAGACAAGATAATGATTTAATATTATTGTTTAGTATGTAAGATAAAAATATATGTACTGTTTGGTATATTAAATTATATTATAGATAAAATGTAAAAGGACACTTTTATTCTTAATAAAAATATGAATATATTTATCTTATTTTGATAATCATAAATTATTTAACTAAATGAATAATTCAACAATTAATTAAAAATTAAAAAATAAATTAATTAAATTAAATCATTTAAGAAATGCTTGATTAATTGAAGTTAGTGTCTCCGTGACTAATTAAATTATGGCAGGCATCTAAACAAACCAAATTTTTAGTTCCAATGACTAACTAATGGAATTGTTTTTTTCAATTATTAATCAAATTAATTAATGACTAATTAACAACAATTAATGTGAAATAACATCACAATCTCCCCCTTCTCTCTCATCTCATCTCTGTCGAATCTGGAATCTCCTTTTTCCGACGACGGTGGCATTGACCAAAAATTGAGCGTCGAATAGAAAATCCAGGGGAAATCGAGCGTCGAACAAGAACAAATTTTGGCTCAGATTTGCACAAGAATCATCACAGCTCTGCCCAACGTTTAACTGAGAAATAAAAAACAAATTACAGACACAACCAATTCCGGCGAGGGTGAAATATAGGGCTAGCCGAAAACCTATTCAGATTAGACAAAGAGGTGGCTCAAACACAATCGACTCCGACCGGAAACCATGAGAGGGAGTCACAGCCATGGCTGCCAACCCGTCTGGGTTTGCCCCGCCAACCGCCGGCGTCTGACCCTCTTCTTCTATCAAATCGAAGCCAAGCTTCAAACAACATCAACGGTCATCAAAGCCAAGCATCAACCCCAAAAAATCGAAGCCCACAGTCCATGAACAACCGACGATTGGAAACCATGCACAGATCAGAGCCTTTACTCTCACCAAGAAATCGGATACGCGAATCGGACCCTTTATCCTCACCAAGAAATTGATCCAAAAAACCAGGGCGTGGGTTCGTCGGATCTAGAAATTGAAGCCCCAAATCGGAGCATTCGACAGAGGCGGCGGAAATTATCACAGGGGTAAAGAGGGAAGGAGATGAGATTGTCAGGGTTACTGTTGTGTGTGAGTATGCTATCGCACCAAAGTCGTCTGATACACAAACGTCCCAAACTCATATCAATAGTTAATAGTGCACAAACCGAGACGGACCAGGTTAATTTTATACGGGCCTCGCTTTTTGGTAACTTGGATACCAAACAACCCAAATACACTGTTACTTTAAGATTTGTTTTCTCTATCTAGCTGAAACCACTTTACCAAACAACCCCTTATTACGTAGATCATTTATCTAATTGGTAAAATGAACGATTTTATCGACCAAAAATCAATAAGTGCGATTTCCAAAAATTAATAGATAACAAATATATAAATTGCAATTATATTATAATCGTCGTCAAACTTTCATTTCCTACCCACAATTAATATATTACCTAACATTTTGATAAGTCACGTAAATTTTCTAATATTCAGTATATATTATCCTAGTTGTGGAACCTTACACTAAAAAAAGTTGACTTTAGCGAGCATAAATTCTCGAGCATCTATAATATTCGCTAATTATCGAGCATCTCCAAAGTACATGTCAAACTTTGTGAACACTTAGCGTGCACGATCAACTGAGTCGGAGAAGAAGGAAAATTGAAGATATTAGCGAGCAATTGTCAGACATAGCGAGCACTTGCCAAGCAGTACGTTGTGTGTTCGGTAGATTTTTGCGCAAAAAATTTGGAAAATATTTGCAAGCATAGTCATGCTCGATAAATTATTTATTTTGTTAAAAAAATATTAGATTAAAAAGACTGAGCCTTGTAGTGCTCGGCAACTAATTTACTTTTTTAAAAGAGTTATTAAATTAAACTTAATGAGCAATTTATTTATGTATTTTATTTTTTTCAAAAAAATAAAATACATATTACCGAACACAACAGTGTTCAGTAACTTATTTATTTAAAAAATTATTAAATAATATTTACCGAGCACTTGGTGCCAAGTAGATGTTCTACCGACAGTTAGCAAGCATCCGGTGTTCGAAAAAGTTTCTGTCGACAGTTAATGAGCACATGAGGCTTGGTAATTTACGACCTTAATTCTGACACAACCTCTTTTCTTCCCCATTACTTTCTTCTCCATTCCCCCCCCCCCCCCCTCCCATTTTTTCGTTTATGTTTTTGCCCCTTCACCCGCCGCCCCGTCTCGCCGTCATCCCGCATCTGTTGTTCCTGTTCCAGCCACCGCTTCCCACGATCTAAATGTACAAATCTATTCTTTATTTTTCTCTCTAGATTGTTCCTTATTCTGTTCCAATATCTCAATTTCATTTTCCAAATTCACTACCTATGAAGCTGTATAGGGATAGAGCAATCATACATAAATAAAAGGTTAGTACATGTTTTATATAATTTTATTATTAGAGAATTACATTGTTTTAGTGAATAGAAAAGTTTACGTATTTTGATAATGTAGGGACTAAAATTATGTGTTTTTTCGTAATGTTATTATATACGTTTTGATTTATTTTATTTTTTGTATGATAGAGTTGTGAAATAGATATAATTCCGGGAATGAAGTGGATGTATTTGAATAAAAGTGTTGCACGAGAATTTAATCAAAATTTTACTAATGAGCTAGAAGTGCTTATAAATTTTGCGGTACAACATCCCTCTAAAATGAATCGTTCAAAAATTAGATGTTCATGTGCACGTTGTAATAATAGCATATTCTTTCTTACGGACACAATCAAAGAACACCTCGTGAGAAAGGGCTTTACCCGAAATTGATGTGTTTCTACAGCCCCTGATTGCAGAGCTCAACGATTTGAGGGCAAAATAAATTCCAGCGTATTATATCTCAAGAAAATTAAACTTTCAACTATGCGCGACATTGATGTGGACTATTAGTGACTTCCCTGCATATTCGATGTTGTCGGCTGGAGCACATATTGGCGTCGTGCATGTCTGTATCATATGAAGGAGTCACAAGCTTTCTATTTGAAGTATGAATGGAAAACAAGTTGGTTTGATTTTCACATGAGGTTTTTGGTTAGAAATCAACAGTGGCGCAGAGACAAGAAAAACTTCGAGAAGAACAAAGTCGAGAAGTTTGATCCTCTTTCGATTTTCAATAGAGAACAAAGACTTAATCACCTTGACCAATTGAGTTTCATGATGATGTTTGACGAAGGTGTTGAACCAGCGAACTTGTATCTGAGCTAGATTTTTTGGTAGAATAAACGAAGCATATTTTGGGATCTCGCGTATTGGAAGACAAGTCGCATTCGCATAATCTACATGCCATGCATATAGAGTAGAATGTCTTCAATAATATTTTCAATATCACAATAAACGTCGAAAGTAAGACGAAAGACAATGCTAAGATCTTGGCATGGGGCCCGAGCTTTAGCCCCGTGGTGGGAAATATCATAAGGCTGATTTCACCATCTACAAAGAAAGTATGGAATATTTCTCAAGTTGTTCAATAATTTTAAATTTCCACACGATTATGTTTCCAGTCTATTAAGATGCATGGATATGAATAATGACAAGTTGTTCGATATGAAAAGCCACAACTGTCATGTGTTCATGCAGCGATTGTTACCAATTAGCCTTCGTGAATTACTTACATACGATCTTTGAAAGCTTTGACCGAGTTGAGCAATTTCTCCACATATTGGGCTGCTACAGTGATCGGGGAGGTTGATATGACAAAGTACAATGAGTTGATTGCAACCTTGTGCAAGCTTGATGCGATATTTCCATAGTCTTTCTTTGACTCCATGGAGCATCTTCAAGTCCACTTAACATATGGCGCGTTGATCATCGGACCGACTAGTTTCCGATGGATGTATTCGTTTGAATGGTACGTGATTTTTAATATATTTTCTATTTAATTTCAATGTTCTTGATTATTTCATTCTTTTGAAATTCAATTGAGTATATATTGCACGTGCATGCAGCACTTGTAAAATATTTATTAAAATTAATATATTAAATAATGTATCATTTTAATTTTCCCCGCATTTTTTTCTTCAAAATTTTGGCGGAAAACTTACCGAACACTATGTATTATTTTAATTTCCCATGTTTCTTTTGCTGAAAATTTTGGCGAAAAAATGCACCGAGCACAGTATGCACGATAAATAACTTATCTTTTAAAAAAATATTCAACTAAGTATATCGTGCATTAGGTGCACGATAACGTATTTAATTTTATGTTAAAATTTAGTCAGCAAAAACATTTATGCTCGATAAACAATTTATTTAATGTTTTTTTTTATAAATAAAAGGGTTTTATGCGCTCAAAACCCTTATCCCCAACTCCGCTGCCACTCTTTCCTCACGTCGCAACCACTCATTCCACGGCCGACCACCACTCTACGATCTTTCTTCTTCTTCTTCTTCTTCTTCTTCTTCTTCTTCTTCTTCTTCTTCTTCTTCTTCTTCTTCTTCTTCTCCTCTCCTATTTATAGAATATAAATAGATTAGGTTAGGGATCCAATGAAATTTGGACTGCGCCTCCCTATTGGGATTTAACTAATTAGATTGAGCCTCAATTTATATAAGCCTAATATAATATTAATTTGAACCACTATAGAAACTAATATTGACTTACCCATTCAAATCCAAATTACAGATAATTTGAGCTTCTTATTTAATTAATTTATATCTTGGGTTTAAGATTCTAATATCCATTAATTTAATTTAAATTTGCTATTGGCTTTAATTAATTAATATCTTTAACCAAGAGTGGTCTAATTCAAAAGCTTTATTTATTATACTTTGGAATGAATTCCAAGCTGGCCGAGCTTGTGTATAATAAACATTTTCTAAAAACCTCTTGGAGATATTATCAACTCGGACTCTCTCGGGATATGATTCAATGCAATAACAATCCTAGCACTGCTAGATCATAATTACTACTGCACAAGATATCTGGATTCTTGGGTTACGAAAAACCAACACCTTTTGATAAGTCAAAGCAGTGCATAACCAATATCGTATGCTCAATGCTATATACAAAGATTAAGAAATAAATAATCACCAAGACCTCGTCTTTTATTAATCAGCAAGAAAGACTTATCTCAGTGTGAATCCATTCAGTGCTATACCATACTAGTGTCATTTGTTTACCAAGGTTAGTAAGCATTTGGACTGACACTACAACCTTTCACGATAGATTGTCTAAGTCTATCTAGGTTGTGAAATTTAATTACCTTCTGCAAGGCACCAACTGAGAGACCTTTAGTAATGACTGAGTACCATTAAGTCTACAATGCAGAGCACTTAGACATGTTTTCTCAATCATAATAGTTTGCAAACCAACATAATATGAATTGAAAACCAATGTGACAATATAATATTCTTCTCATAAAGTTGGGAAAACAAGGTTTACAAATACAAAAGCAACTCGAAGCATGGTTTTCAGTATATACCCTAATAATTTCCCCCTTATACTCAAAACATGCTTTCGAGTATACACTACTGCCTATTTTCCCACTTATACTGAAAGCATGTCTAGGTCCTTGTTGCATCTAACTCTCATCGCTTCCGCATGATGGTTGAACATCATGTTAGTTAGACTTTTACTGAAAGAATCTTTCAGTTTGTCCTCTAATGCAATCTTTGTCACCTCAATGTCTCCTCTTCGCACTATATCCCTTATGATATGATACTTCATCTCTACGTGTTTGCTAGCCTTGTAGGCCCGTGGTTCTTAAGAGTTTGCAACTGCACCTGAGTTGTCATAATAAATTATGGTACTCTTTCGCATACTCAGAATCATGTTTAGATCCATTACGAAACTTATGAGCCATACAACTTTCCTAGCGGTTTCTGAAGCAACCACATATTCAGCTTCTATGGTGGAGTCTGCGATGCATTTATGCTTTACACTCTTCCATATTACAGCTCCATCTCCTAAGTTGTACGCATAGCCAGAGTTAGATTTCCTCGAATCACGATTAGTTTGGAAATCTGAATCGGTATAACCTAAAGGGCACAACTCGACTGCCTGGTAAACTAGCATCTACTCTTTAGTAATCTTTAGGTATTTGAGTATATTCTTTACCCATTCCAGTGTCTTTGGCCAAGGTTAGATTGATATCTTACGACCATGCCAACAACAAAGTAGATATAATTCCTTGTACATAGCATAACATACATAAGACTTCCAGCCGCTGAGGCATAAGGAATCCATCTCATCTTCTCTATCTCACTAGGTGTCCTAGGAAACATGTCTTGAGATAAGGTAATTCCATGCCGAAAAGGTAAGAACCATTTCTTGGAATTCTGCATACTAAATAAGTACAGTGTCGATGTAGGATTCCTGAGATAAACACAACATTCTATTCTAGTGATCATAGATAACCTTAATCCCTAGAATGTGTCCAGCTTCTCCCTTATCATTCATCTCAAATTTAGTAGATACCACCCTCTTGCATTTGATGACATCTATTTGTTATTTCCAATCAATACGATGTCATCTAAGTAGAGCCAAGAAAACCACGAATCCACCATCAACTTTCTTGTACACACAACTTTCATCAGAGCACTGCTCAAATCCAGAGGACTTGATAGTCTGATTGAAACACATATTCCATGATCTGGATGCTTTCTTGAGTCCATAAATGGACTTCTTAAGGTTCCATACCATGCATTCCTTACCCTTGACTACATAACCATTAGGTTGCTCCATGTAGATGGTCTCTTGAAGACTTCCATTAAGGAAAGCTGTCTTAATGTCAATCTGCCGTACTTCCCAATCCATGTAGCCTGCAATAGATAAAATGATTCAGATAGACTTAAGCATAGCTATAGGCAATAAGGTCTCATCGTAATCGATACCTTTACTTTGGGTATACCCTTTGACATTAACATTGATTTGAAGACTTTCACCTTCCTGCCAGGTCCACGCTTATGCTTGTATACCCATTTGCTCATAATTTCTTTACAGCCTTTGGGTAGGATATCACGGTTGTAAACATCATTGTCTATCACTTTATTGGTTCAAGTCTTATATGACAGACAAAAAGTATCGTTAAAAGGCATGATTTTAGCCTATTCAAATAATTGATTGTAGTTCAGATTCCATCGCTTCTTCCCAGGAGCGACAATGTGAATCCTCTATAGCTTCTTTATAGTTCTAGGGATCAAATTCATCTAGGTCAAGGAATGAGGCGGAATGCTCTCCAAAACCAATGAATCTACCAGGTTATCTAGTAACATTCCCACTACTACGAGGTTCTATAATATGAGGTATAGAAATTGTTGTATTTGGTGCATTGATTGTGTTTTCTTGAACAGTGGATACTGTGGTTCCTCTTAGTTTGTCAAGAGCAACCGAACTTCTGTCTTTGTGGTTTTTAACATAGTTTTTTTCTAAGAATCTGACATTCGTGCTAACGAATACATTCTTTTCACGAAGATTATAGAATTCATATCCCTTCGTTCCCTTAGGGTATCCCATAAATAAACAGACCTTAGTACATGATTCTAATTTACTTGGATCTTTCTCTAACACATGTGCTGGCAACCCCACACTCTGAGATGTCCTAGATTGGACTTTCGTCCAGTCCATATTTCATGTGGTGTTGTTGGTACCGATTTTGATGGTAAGTTGTTTAAAGTGTAGTCTACTGTTTCCAACGTGTATCCTTGAACCGGAATTGGTAATTGAGCATAAGTCATCATTGATCGAACCATCTCAAGGAGTGTTAGATTCTTTCTTTCAGCTACGCCGTTTTGCTGAGGGGTGCCAGGCGCAGTTAGTTGGCATTATATTCCCGCTTCTGATAGGTGGTTCAAAAACTCATTGTTAAGGTACTCGCCTCCACGGTCAGACCATAAACATTTGATTGTCATTCCATGAAGCATATTCACAAGTGCTCTAAATTCTTTTAATTTCTCAAAGGATTCTTACTTGTGACACATCAAATAGACAAACCCCTCTTTCGAGCAATCATCAATAAATGTGATGAAGTACTGAAAACCACCTTTAGCTTGAGTTGACATTGGACCACACACATCAGAATGAACGAGCTCTAGTACTTCCTTGGCCTTATACAACTTGACCTTAAAACGTCTCTTGGTAATCTTGCCTTCCAGGCAAGATTTGCAGGTTGAGAAAGGTTCTATAGTTAGATCCTTAAGTGGACCTTAATCCACCAACCTTTGGATCCTCCTAAGATTGTTGCATGGCCAAGTTTTAGGTGCCATAAGTATGTTTCATTCATTGTAAAAGAAGGAGACTTCCTCTTTTTAGAGAAAGTTGATGTGTTATTAGACTCAATTATTTGTGTAGGTTTTGTATTTACTATGATATATAAATTATTTTGCATAGTACCACAACATATATATGAACCACATTTCCCAATAATGCAAACATCATTAAATGAAATCGAATATCCATCAAAAACAAGTTTAGAAACAGAAATTAAATTCCTTTTAAGTGAAGGCATTGTTTAATACCAAAATTCTACTACTAGAAAATTGGAAATAAACATCTTCCACTACAATGACTGGCACTTTCGTGGGATCCCCTAGTTGGATTTAGATTTTTCCTCATGTAGCTGCCTTGTCACTTGCATTAAAGAAGGATTAAAGCAAACATGACCAGTGGCTCCCATATCCACTACCCACGAATGGTTAGAAACGACCGCTAAGCATGATTCTACTACGTAAGCATGAGACATACATGAGCCATTGCCTGTAACACCCCTTACTCGATAGGTAAACCCACCGAATAAGTGATGTCACATTTGGTATCACACGCGCACAGACCAATTTTTTTTTTTCAGGAATTTATTACAAAAGTTACAATATACAAATTTAATACACAGCGGAATATGAATCAATTATAAATTTTACAAACGACATGCCACTGACACTACAACCTTCGATCATTCTCTGGTGACTTGCCAAGGACGCGGCAGCAACGTTACCCAACCCGGACATAGCATCTCTGATTTAACCTGCAGCGAGGAAGGGTGAAGGGGGGGTGAGCTCGAAAGGTCAGTAGCGGTATCCTAGCTATGACCGCTAATCTGCCTAGAAAAGAAAATGGTGCCTTCTGGGCTTTTGGTTAATTCATTTTATTTCTCATTCAAACATTTTATTTTTATTACAATTTAATCACTTTCATCTTCGTTATATATTTCATTAACAAATCATTCATCGTCCCATTTTTCTGATTATCAAAAGTTCAAAGTATAAT
>JAYDZE010557924.1:0-12903 GCA_034509125.1 Monilaria moniliformis | reverse complement strand
ATCATTATATAAGATTACAAATATCATCAGACACGAAATTACATATCATTATAACCATTATCACTAAAATATCATTTTTAGAGAATTTATTTATATGTATACAAATGTCATTATAATTAAATTGAGCGCCATAAATAATTATTATAATGCATTTATCATAATGTAGTAACAATAATGGAGGATTGCATTTTGGATTGAGCATCCCTATAAAATCGGCACCTATCATAATTAATATAACCGCATTTAATTATTTTTACTTAATTACCCTTTTGATGATTCAACAATAAAGCTGTGATGAGTCACGTTTATACAAGGTTTTGAACATTGATTTTTGAATCTAATGGTTGATATCTAATGCATAACTAAGAACATTTTGTATCCATTGGATATCTTTATCCGACCGCTATTGTGAAAACACGTGTCACATATTATTTATTTTTTTATTTTCGAAAAGGGTATTTTAGGTATGATGTTTTTCATAGTATATGGTAAGTTACTAAATTTTAGGAGATGTATGCTATTTTTTAGGAAACGCGATTTTATCATGATTTTTTATTTATATATTTATTTTAATGATTTGTTCTTTTCATATAAATTTATATTTCCGTTTTGTAGTATGACAGAATAAGGAAAATTGTAGTTTACTTATAAACTATGATGATTGTTATTCTATTGTGTGTGATTTTCAGAAATTATATGTACTGTATTTAATGATCTGACTATTTTATAATCCATAACATGCTTTTACTACTTTAATGTTCTTAATATTGAAAAAATCTACATGTGATGATTAAGTTTATGATATTTGATGAGTTTAATGAATAAGTATGTTGATTATGATCTACTTGTGTATTTTTGGTATAATAATCTATAATTAATTGATTACATCATGCACTTTTTTTAAAGAAATATATGATGATTACGAATATAATATTTGATAAGTTTAATATAGAAACTATAATGACTATGTTGTATTGTGTGTGGTTTCTAAAACAATAAAAATATATAGGAAGACGAAATCTGTTAATGATATTTGAAACAATAAAATATAAAAGTGTGTTTAGATTGATAAAAAAACATCATTAATTTTAATAAAGATATTTAATGATAACATATCAATTGACTCCCACAGAATTCGGCAACTGCCATAATTATTTGGCGACATGTTTAATTTTATTGACAATTATAACATTGTGATGATTTCAACATAAAAATATGATGTATCGCGTGATTATTAAATCTCATCCGTTCATTATATGATCCAATGGTTAAAATATAGTCTTAGTTATGCATAGGGGTCTTAGTTTCACCATAATGCATCCCTATATATATATATATATATATATTATCTATATAACATTGTCCAATCTTGGTATTTTATATGAAATGTTGTGGAAAAGTCCATATTATCGTAACGAGACATAGGAAAATTATTATCTTAAAATTTAAAATTTAGAATATATAGTTGTTATCAAAATAAATTTATATCCGTGTCCCTGATTTATTAGATGTGTTTGTCATTTTGCATTACTTAATTAAGGTTGTATTACACACTTTAACACATCTCTTAATATGTAATCAAATTTCCAAAAACGATGCTAACATCTTGAATCGAACTACTTGAAAAAATATATTTTTCTTGATTTCAGGGAGAAGTGGTGCTCCAATTTCCATGAAAATATGCATCTCAAAAATGCAGGTAAATTAATTAATAAAGACAGTAATTAAAAGCACGTCAATTTCCCAAAAATAATTGCAGAAACGAAAATACTCACCTATGTACTGTCGAAGAAACAGGTATTAAATTAAGTATTATTAAAAATAACTCCCACCAAAATACCAAAACAAAATGAAAACAAATATAGGCCTAATTATCCTATTTCTGAAATCTGGAAATCAGTCAAACCTTCAAAATTTTCTGATCATTACACCAAACCTTGTCTTCCGTCTTGATTTCATCCATAAGGAAGCTAAGATTGTCGTTAATGGTGATTAGCTCCTTAATCTCGTCGATGCTACTGTAATAATCCCGCGGATTATCATTAAAACAGCCGTAATTGGCCGCTGCCGCAGACGACGAGGAAGTCGAGCAGCCATCGTTAAAGAAGAATTTGTGCTGATCCTCATCGCCCAAACTCTGGTGGCTGATCTGGTTGGTGATGCAGCTGCCGTCGGACGAGCTGCAGCTGCCTTGATCTCCGCCTCCAAACACCAACACATTACGATTATTATTGTAGGTGTCACAGAGTGGGCGTGTTTGAGCGTGAAGAGGCGAGAATGGAGATGATGAGCAGTATTGTTGCAGAAATGGAGGGTTTGATGATGGCAGTGGGTGGAGATTTGGGAGAAGGTGGTGATGGTGATTATTAGTCATGTTAATCAGCTTCTTCTTCAGCTTTGTGTTCCAGTAGTTTTTGATGTCGTTGTCGGTTCTTCCCGGTAATTGAGCTGCGATTATCGACCACCTGAATATATATCTAATATTTACATATTCACTTTATACACACAGCTATATGTGTGTGTTTGTGTAAATTAAGAGGTACCTGCTTCCGATGGTGGCGAAGAGGGTGCAGATGATTCTGTCTTCATCATCAGAGAATTCGCCGTGTTTGATATTTGGTCTCAGGTAGTTAAGCCATCTCAGTCTGCAGCTTTTTCCACATCTTCTCAGCCCTATTTAATCATATCATAAGCCATAATTATTCACTACTGTCAGAGAGAGAGAGAGAGAGAGAGAGACAGAGAGAGAGGGTTCTGCATACCAACTTTGTGAGGGAGAGCAATCCAGTTTCCACCAGTGCCATTCTTCTCTATGTATACTTTGAGCTTTACATCTTCTTCAGGAGACCATGGCCCTTTCTTCACAATTGCCTTGTCACAGCATGGAGCTCTTCCCATCTCTCTCTCTCTCTCTCTCTCTGTCTCTCTCTCTTCAGCTTGGAGAAAAGTCTTGAAGCTTGTGAGAGTTGGGATATTGTTTGTTACAAGACTTGTTCTTATATTTTGTCTTGCAAAGTGTGATATATATATAAATATACACACACAACACATGTATATAATTAATTGACACACAAGTCAAAGTTGGATGCACTCAAATGTTGTATTAAGCCTAGCTAAGCTTTAGATTAAAATAAATATTTGCCATCATCAGCAAACGGGAACTCTTTGTTCTACTGCAGTGTGATTGGCTGTTTTGGGCCTCAATTATCCAATATATATATTTACACATGTATGTATCTCTGCTGCAAAATCAAACTTCAAAATCACATCTAAATCTTTATAAGGGGACTCATATATTTTCTGTTGTAATTGTTATATTGAATGAATAGTTAATACCAATAAACTAAAGTATTGATTGAGACACAATATTACAGGTATATATATAGATCACAGGTTGGATCATAACTAGGCGCGTACATGTTGTGGATATATATAGTGATCTGTAAATTAGGACATATTTCTTTTTCTTTTTTTTTCATTTATTTAAAAAACGACCATTTAATTTGAATTTTGGTCAATATTATTTCCAAATCGCAATATACATGCAACGTCTTAACACATTATTTTTTAGGGCGTTTTTTTGAACGAGCTGGAAAAATTAGCGATTTTTTAAAATGGGTTTGAAATATTTGGAATTTAAAGTCCATTTGTTTATAGGTTCTTGTTTCTCTATTTATAGTGAATTTATCTAAAGAATCTCAAATTAATTTTCCAATATTGGATGAAACGTTTTTATATTTTCTTTTCTTTTATAGTTGTTGTGAACGTAAATATTAATGAAAATATTAAAAGGATAGTTGACCGGTGTTCATAATGTGTGTGCACGCACGGAGTGTATAATGGTGTGTGTAGTGTAGATAGCTAGTATATATATATATATATATATTATCTAGAAACAAATATGTTTTGGTTCGCACTCGACAAATATATAAATAATTTCAAATTAATTGCTTAGAAATTATTAGGTAAACAATTGACTAAATTATGTATGTGGTTTCTGTCTAAAAATTGTTTTTGCTGTTGATCTTGTCACGTAAAAAATCAAAATTCGATTTGATTATATCAAACTTGTAGTAGTATCTAGTGTTCTAGCTTGGCAACACTCTAAGACACATTTATATTGTGACGAATTGTATAAACAATTTTGTATTTTTCGTGTTTTCCATATTTTTTTGGCCAAGCAAACAAAGCCACGTTTATTCTATAAAAAAACAGAATTGATTATTTTCACCTTTTAGGGTTAACACATAATATCTGAATTTTAACTAAAAAAATGTGACCAAAACTTATGCGAGATACTCCATCGGTAAAACGCGTCTTTTTTGTAGTGAAATGATTAAAAATTAAGGAGACGGTTTAAGTTTATACATTATTACATTATTGATTCTATTTAACAACCTAATGCACATGCGTCGATCACTTGGCTCGTGGAAATGGTGGATTAGACCGAGTTAATTTGTCCAACACACACACACACACATATATATATATATATACACATATATATCTGTTTATACATTTATTTAGAATAAAGGCGGTGCTAGTCTGGATGTATCTAATTTGTATAACATAAAGTTAGCACCATGAAAACAAAAATTGGATGTCAACTTTAATGACTTTTGAGGTAAGAAAATGTGGAGCTTGGTGATTTGATGAAGTAGATATGGATCATGTAATTATGATTCGGCTTAATTTATAAAATTATAAAAATACTTATTTAACCATAAGTATGAAAGTGAAGTTGAATGCGATTTTTATTTACTTTTGCAATATATAAATAATGTGAAAGGGTCAAAGTAATGTATATATGTTCCCAGCAAGAGTACTGAAGAAGAAAACCATGTATTTGACCAGGCCAATTAGTACTTGTCACACGTTAATTTCGAATATATGTATATGCGCATGCATATATAAATATATATATTACAGTGAAAAATTAAAGGAGCAAACTGAAAATTGCACGAACGCAAAATGAGAAAAGTAATTTTAGTTAATTTGAATGACGTAGTGGATGGACTATGTCCAAAAAGAAAAAGTAAACAAGATCATTGATGATGCATGAAATCATCTATTTTTGCCTCAACACATTTGTTGCATGCATCTGTGGGGCATGTTATGTGACAGTAGTATACTCTATATAATGTTATTTTGATATAACTTACAATGCACACACATGTTATTATTGCCACAAAATACAATAACTATATAATGTTATTTTGATAAATGTATTGGTCCTTTTTTATACGTTTTTGGGCATGTCATCATAAAGATTAATTGACATAATTAAATCCCATTTTAAAGATTAATTGACATAATTAAATCTCATTTGATATAATTTGTTTGTTGATATTGCATATGTTAATAAAAAGTAAATAGTGAAAGGTAGGGGTAAGCATTCATATTTCGGTTTGGATTAGGCAAAAATTTGAACCAATTCGAAAATTCGAAATTTTCTGAAAATTAAATCCGAATCGAACAATCGAATTATCCGAAAATCCGAATCTAAACTCTGAAATCCGATCTGAACTGAAAATCAGAAATCGCATAAAAAAATCCAAAAAACCTAAAAAAAATCCGAAAATCTAAAAATCTGATAATTATAAAATATTTTTTCTAAATTAATAGCAATTAGGTTGGTAGTATAACAAATATAATGTTGCAATATTCATGTAATAAGAGTGTAAAATTGAGGGTCTTAATTAGAATATATATTATTACTAAAACTATATTTCGGATTTCGATTTGTTCGGTTTTGAATATATCCTATCCGATCCGATCCGATCTTATCCAAAAATTCAAAATTTGCACAAAATGTAATCCGAACCGAACCGAAAATTTGAAAAATCCGAACCAAATTTTAAATTTCGGTTTGACTCGGATCAGATATTCAGATATTCAGATTTCATATATTTTGCTCACCCCTAGTGAAAAGTAAAAGTAAAAGACTAATTGTTGCACTAAATCACACTAAGGTAACATATACTTAAGTTTAGTCGAGTCAAAAAAAACAAAGAGAAGAGTAAGTTTAATTTCTACTCGAAGATGCAGATCCTTCATGGACCAAAAATAAATTATGTTTGAGAGATCAAATAAAGTACAAAACAATTCCAACAGTAACTAAGACCCAAAGAAATTCAAAGAAGATAATATGAATTCGAACATAACTAGTTTAGCTATAAGGAGATTGTAACTTAATATATAGTGTATGAACGAAAGATATTACAATTCTCAATTATTCCATCAGTCCGCCAATAAAAATCTTATGTTGCCATTTTGGGATGTTCGATATTATATGTCTCATTTAACTTTGATTATGTTTGGCAAATGATACAACCGATATTATTTCCAATATTTACAACTGTCATTACTTAATAATAATAATTAAAAACACACACACACACACAAAATAAACCAAAATCTAATACCTACCCTATCCAGCCACACCCACCCAGAACCCCATCCATTAGAGTTTCCAGAGAATTATCTCAAAACCCTACTTTCGCTGCTTCGGTTGGCGATTCCGATTTTGTTCATCGATTCGCGTTGCGATTCCCCTCGTCTTCGTCCCGTCTTCTTTTCTCTTTTCAATTCGCTGATTCTTCATCCTCTGTAATGGCCGATTCCTCAATCGATTCTACTATGGAATCAATTGAGACGCCTATTGTAAGTCATTTTCCCCAATTCCTACCTATTCATGGGAGGAAAATTTATCTTCGGCCTTCAATTCCACCATGAAATCATTTTCGACCGTGGTCCCTGAAAATCCATTCACGATCGACGGTGAAGATATCTCTCTTCCACCTTCAAAAGTGGAGTTGTCTAATAATGAGAAATGGTACCTTGAATTTCTATAGATACTATGCCCTCATGTAGAAGCTATTAAATACTACTTAGACACCTTGTGGGATCGACCCCTAAATACTACTTAGACACCTTGTGGGATCGACCCCTAAATACTACTTAGACACCATGCTCTTGCGGGTTTTAGGTATTCTTAGGGTTATTATAACGCTTGAGAGTGATCTCCAAGCTGTCTCTTATTAGCCCCTCTTCAACTTCAAGTGTTATAAAAAGGGTGTATTCATAAACAATCTGTTTTTGTTCATATCAGGAATCTTATAGTTGTTTTCCCCTCTCAATCTGAGTATTTATGTGAAACAACCTTGTAATGTGAGGAAGACATTCTTGAGGATTTGTGCTGAAAGTACTTTAAATGAGCTACATACATTCTTCACCAAGTTATCCACTCCTTGTTCCAACTTGTCATTTTGTAGTGATTGAATGGCTCTGAAAAAGCCAAGATCTATAACATTATGTTTGGAGAACTGAATGGTTGACATACTAGATGGATTTTGAATCCATCTGAGTTTGCAACAGCTTCAAAGTTTCTATCACATTAACTGATATGCGGTTTTGCATTATCTTGTTAAGATAATTATGGATTTGCTTGCACTAGGAGGCCATTTTATTTTAATGGCTGGTATAATATGTTCATATGCATTAAAATCAGTAAGTGATGATCTGTAATTGGTCTGATAGTTGTGTGAAATGATAGAAAAAGTTACATGTTGGATGATGTATTCTTTAATCACTGACTTTGTGATTGCTTGAATTGGTTTGGTCTCTATTGTGCCATTTGATTTGTTCTTGGAACTTATTCTTACTGGTTCTAAAGTTGTGAATGGAAACATACCTATTTTTCCATCAAATATAGGTTGTCCATCACTTCCAAATTGTGGTTTGCTCATAGCACGCATAAACATTATTTTAGTGATGAATCTTTTTTTACTTACATGACATGTATGGCTCTTCATCATCTAGCAGTAGGTAACATCTGTCTGAAACACTTGGTCATATAAAACCATTTTCGTTTCTGTGTACCACATTAGCATGCTATGATATTTCATTTTTCCTTGCACTTTAGCTAGCTGGAATTAACTTAAACACCATTTAAGAAAGCTTATTAACTTCAGTAAGTGTTAGCTTTATGACACATGTATGTGGTTTTATCTGTTTCTCTTTGATCCATTGGCCCAATGAACTTTTGCTAAAATCAAGCTTAATTGTCATCTTTCTTATTGTAGATCTTTCAAGCACGGAAAGACTTCTTACCTTATTGACATCAAGCTGCAATTTGTCTTTTTGCTGATACATTTTCAATTTTGATGTCATCATCATAGGTTCTCCTCTCACCATCTACTCATTTGTTGTTTTTCACATTTTGTATGTGGTCTTTCTACTAATACCATATGTCTCTGAGGCACCTTTCTGAGCTCCATGTATAAGCTTACCATTGTTGCGGTGTAGAAGAAGAAATTAAACTACGTTGTACTTGAAATCAAATTTTCCTCATTTATTTTGGGTCAAATCTGTAATGTAACTTTAATTAATTTAAGAAATGAAGATTTGTATTTGTCCACACTTCTCGCCATTTTCAAATTTTCTGCTTCATTTTATCGAATTTAATTAATTGATTAATTATTTGATTAATCAAAATTAACTGATTAATCATCGAATTCTAAATAAAGTTTCCGTTTCAGTTTTGATTATAAAAAAAAAAAGTCAACTAACACTCAACTAACAAAGTGGGACTCTTATTCCACTAACACTCTCAATTATTACACACTCAAATAATTTCTTAAAATTCGTGTCATTTCCAAATGAGATATCTATTGCAGGACGGAGGAAGTATTGTTTATCATGATTGACAATGTCGATAGAAATATTTCCATCAAGATTCATGAGAATCAACTACAAGCTTTTAAAACAATTATCATCATCGCCATTCATGTAATGGATCAACATTATTTTCTTGCTCGAAGTATGAGTGATTTTCAAAAAAAAATCGATATGTCCCCAAAGGACAATCTAATAGTAAAGTAAGTATTCTCGAGGCTAGAAATTTCAATTTTGAATCTTACTAACGCCTAGATTTAGGCATGTCACACTTTGTTTTTCAAACCCCAAAATATCATCCAATCTACAAGGGGAAAAAGGTTCACGCCCCTAAAGTCTGCGTGTGAAATGTGCATTGCCTCTTTTTGATAATATACAAAAGACCGCATATGGAATTGATTAGAGAGAGAATAATACATTTTCGAGCGTAAAACTGTATTGACTAGTCCAAGTATTACATATCAAAAGCAAATCTTTAGTTGCCAAGCTCAACAGAATACAGACAAATGTCAAATGAGGAGGATTTTGATAATTCTGAAACTCCAGGGGAGGAAAGTGTCATAATACTCCACAACTTTTGGTTGTCACTCAATTTCCTTACAACCAAACTTGTTGCATAATGCATCAGCAGCTGTTGAAATTCTTGATTTATCCTGCAACCAAGTTCAATAAATTATTCAAAATCAATCTCAAACATTCTCCATCTCAAAACAAGTCAACATTATCCCTTTGGTACGGTGTAAAAGGGACACAAGTCTTGTGTCCGCCTCCTCTAACTAGAAAAACAACTGAGATAGAAAACAAAGAAATCGTCGATATATTCTAAGTTAAAGATTGATATACCTTTCCTTTGACAGTTATGATCAAAGAACCTCCTCTTGATTCACGATATGCCCCTTCATGTCCCAAGAAAATCGGATTAAGAATCTACGAACCCTTAATTGATCATCGATGAAAGTACAGTTTTGCTTACCAATGTAGAGGTCAGGAAATTTACAACACATTTCAGACAGAGGCTGAGCAGCATCAACCTACACATTATGGATGATTGAAAATCACATTTCCAAGAAAGACTAAAAACACTATGTAATGCTCCTCGCAAGCAAGAAACGCACTCTATATGATGCATCTTCGTATTGATATGCATTCATCTGAGATTGGTTCTTGCTCAATAAGGATAGAAGACGAAAGGTTATATCCACAGCCGATGGAAAAAAGACTTACATCGCAAAGTGTTGTTGCCAGTCTCTTTGAAACAAATGGTTCGGTGATTACTAGAAGCCCATCGGATGGCATCAGCTCAATCAAGCAATCCCACTCATTTTCCAGCTCAGAAGCATTCGTCGCAGTAAGAATGATCACATTTTGGCACTTGATCTTCAAGGCGAAAATGGAAAAGTTCATCAACCATACTGCACTAGATGAGACAGAAAATGGTGCATCAGCAAATTACTTAACTTACCAAAGGAACTCTCAGTTTCTCATGATGAAGCAGCTCGGTGATGCCTTCGGGCAACTGTGCCATCTGAAAGGGAAAAATGGGAAAAAGTTATAATTATAGTCGTTATAAAAGAATTACCCCTTCCTCAACTGACACCACTTCTATCAAATTTGATTTTCACAAACGACTGTACGTATATACTATTTGATACAAGAAAGAGAGCATAGAGAAGGGCTTAAAACAATGAGATTTGTCCAGGATTAGAGCTGATATTCTAGTTCTACCTCTATCGCCAACGTTTGACTCCATAAATATAGACATTTTACAGCATATTAAAAGAAAATAAAAACAGAACAATTTGAAACCAAGTATCAGTGCCAGCTGCAAAATTCCTATCAGCATAAAATCGTAATTGCAAACCAATACTATGTCCTCATTTAATTCATAGCATAAAAAAAATTCGTTATTTTTGTTGATCACCTCTCATGGTGTTGTTTTGAGATGCAGCTTCAGTATAAAACAACAAGGCAATAAGAAAATATATGCCATGTTACCTCGTTCCTATCTCCCTTGCACCTTTTACCTAGTATATGCCTCAAATATTCTTCAAATTTTTCGTCAGGAGCCTTCAGAAATAAAAAAAATAAGGGAAAAAAAAAAAAGTGATAAGTTAATGCAGTCACACTGGCATGTACAGCTAACTTGATAAATTTGCAAGTTGCAACACTTCCAAAGAAATCACAAAATTTCTTCAATTTCTTTAGTCCCGGCCAGAGCATAAGATAGAACACTAATTTAACAAGGCTGACATGGCAACGGTCGGCACTTAGTGCCAAAACTATCAAATCATACGTAAAAGCAGAGATAAATTATTGATAACAAGATATACCATCCGAACACCAAATGCTTTAGCAACACCAGCTATAGTGAGATCTGAGGGCAGTGGGCCGACCCCTCCATATATGAAAACCTGCAGCAACAGTTTCGAGTATCACTGCCATATCGAGGTGAAATCACATCTTACAATGCTCTTATGCCAAAAGTCGGTGACAGCCGTCTCTCATTCTTCTACACAAACAAACACAACAAAAACCATCAAAGCCAACTCATAGTGCAAAAAGTTTACCATATCACTAGTGGACTTTAGTCGCTCGACTTCATCTGCTACGGAATCAATCTGGAAAGATAATTTCAATGAGAAAGAATACTCAACAGGAAGTCAATGAAGGGGAGTATTAAAACATATCAAAAAGCAAAGACACAACCCAAGCTGCCAATTTAGTCAAATTATATCAAAGTGTAGATACTGAGTCCAGGTGCATAGACGAGCCATCTGAACATACAATTATGATTAACAGGTCCATGCTAACAATGTAAATTATAATAATATATAAACATATTAATGAGAAACAGCATAAGGATATGTTTGAAAATTCAGTAGATTCCCAAAAAATCTTACATCATTTCGGGTAACAGCAACATGTGAAACAGCCCACCCGACAGAGTGGAGCTTTCTACACAGTATGGACCTCATCTGATCCTCGACAGTGCCGAACCTGAGCTATGGAGCCAACAGAAAATTCTCACTTAGCAAGAAGTCACTTGTGGAAGCTGCAGTAAAAATAGAGACACTACATTTATGTAGGCCACTATATCTGGATAGAGAATCCTCTTCCTCTAGATGCAAAGTTTGTCATGACAAGATGCAAATAGGTTGTTTCTAATTATAAAAAAAAATGATACCTCTATCAGAACTCAGATAGGACCAAACAAGACAACTGAAACATTGAAATGAAAAAAATCGAATTCCAAAAACAGCAATGCTTGACAGCCAACCTCATTTATAATGACCGCATAAGAAGGGCACCAAGTAACATGGAGAAAAGATCAAGTAAATCATATTTTTGTAATAGAATAATCACAAACAAAAAACTTACAGAATTTCGTCTCCCACAGCAATGATCGAGGCCGTAAAATTTCTTTCCAAATGTGAGTCCTCATGCTTAAAGCCATTGCTAGCAGCAGGTGATGTCTGAGAAGTGCCCTTTTTAACTCTTCCTGCTCTTTCCAATCTTCCGTCGGGAAGCATATATGCAGGTTTGTAATTCTGTTCGTTACCGTTTGTCTTGCTATGGCACAACAGTGCATTAGGAACTGTATCGTGAATGCTACCAATTGAAGTGTAACTGCAGAAACAAATTACATTAGTAGAATGAAGTACCAAACAATGAAAACAAGCATCTCCGAGTCCACAATGGAAAAGAAAGAATGGGGGCTAACGAATTTATTGCTTGCATATATCTACAGGAAACATAAAAACATTCTCTGCATAAATAATTAAATATACGAAAAATAGCACTAAGCACATGCTATTGAGTTTTTAACATTTTTATCTGAATTTTTTTTTGAAGCATGGAGTAAAGATTTACCCTTGATCATAAAGACTGCAGTATGCAACCTTGCAAGTCAAGAGAAAGGCCCAAACATCTCTGCCATGAAACATTAAAAGGTAAGACCTCATATTAATGCAGAAAGACATAACTATCCTTTATACAAGATATCATGAGGAATAAATTCTTGCTATGACACACCACAAATATGGAAAAAATATATCACAAGAATACAGAAGTCCAATTACTCAGGAAAGAGATGTTTATGAGAATCTTGAAAATAAATGCACACACAACTTTGATCTACTTAACTGACCTGTATGACCAATCCAAGATGGGATTCACTCTCATGAAAGGTGGCCATCCAGGTGAACTCGGCGAGAACTGCTCTTGCCC
>JAYDZE010557913.1:0-12904 GCA_034509125.1 Monilaria moniliformis | reverse complement strand
GCGGGCCGAGGTAAAATCAGTTGCGGGCTGAGTTTTAATGCGGGCCGAGTTTTTAATTTGTCTTGGCTACCAAACACCTATTTTTTACTGTTGGGCCAAGATTAATAAACTAATCTTGGCCCAATACCTCCTACCAAATAGCCCCTTATAGTCACAAGAAGTGTCACTTTTTATTTGCCATGTATTGTGACTTTTATTCATAAGAACAATCATATTTATTTATAAGAATAATTACTTTTGTTTATAACAGCAGTTATATTTAACACAACTATTTTTGATAATAAAAACAATCACTTTTAATTTTATGTATAAAAATAATAACTTTTACTTCAAGTTTATGATGCAGGAGTCCCCAAGTAAATTATTTATTGTCAAGGTTAGCATTTTAAAAAAAGTGCAACTAAAGCTTTCTAGAAGGATAATAACAATCTAAATTAAAAAGATAAAATGACCAAATCTAGTGATTTTGTGTGGCTGCAAAGTAATTTGGCCTGTTCACGGTGAACTAATTCACCAAAATTTGGATTCATTAATTATATACAACACAAAAAAGGAAGAAAAACAGGGCCACGAGGGGTACATGGACGGCTGATACGTCTAGGGAAAATAAGCAACCAAATCAAAACGAATATTGCTAATTGCTACAATCCAAAAAAACGTTTTTCAGTCAAATTTTGTGTTGCAATTATTCCTAGTAAATACAAGGCTAGATTTTTGTGTGTGTGTGTGTGTGTGTCTGTGACAGACAGCTATATCCTTCAATTCTCCACCTCACAAAATTCTACCAATCTGTTACATGACCTCAACTCAAATATATATTTTTCTTGAATTTTATTTTCTGCATATAAAAGGATATCTCCTCCAATTAAATCTTAGTCTATAACATAGCATCCTCCAGTCTTCTTTGTGGAAGAGCCAGCATTAAGGTAAACTTACTTAATATTTTGTATTAAATTAGTTCTGTATTAGTACCATAGATCTGTATCATCTACAATTAAATGATATTTTAATATCAATATAATTCCAAAGTAAACAGTATTGATGGATCATCAATGGATGGAGTCTGGAATTTGTTAACAATTCATTCAACTACATTAAATGAAATGAATCATGGTTGATATATTCTTATTGGTAAGTTTTTCACAGAAGTTGCATGACATCCTACACTTTATTTCTCTTCCACAAGATCCCTATCTTTCCTGACAACACACACACCCACACACATAATTTGTTGCAGAACAAATCATGATGCTAAGAAGCTCTTCAACACCAGTTCTCGGATCTCTTCTGCAATCATTCTCGGACTGCCCCAACAACAACAGCAACAGCAACAGCCAACACCAATCTGAGCTGCACAAACAAACCAAAATCTCATGTCCATGTAACAGCAATGGAGGAGGATCTCAGGATTTCAAGAAATCCCTAATCCATCCATCACCTTCGTTACCCGAGATCAAAGGCAGCGGCGGCTTCCGACGCGCTCAATCCGATGGTAACTTGGAAGGATTGGGTGATGCTTCTTCGTACAGTGTCGATGAATTCAATCTTCCCAAGAGATCTACCCGGAGGACTTCCTTGGAGGCGATTCCTTATTTCTCAGCCAACAATTTGTGGACTTCTTTCGAAGATGACGACGACGATTATGAAGGGATTGATGAAGATGATGATCGTGAGGAAATTGGTGGTGGATTCGATTACAACCCAATGAGAGCTGAACACATGGTGTTTGAAAAAGTGGCAAGGAATGCGATTGCTTATGGTAGTGAGGGTTTGGGATCGCAGGGTGAGGGCAAGATGTACCTTGCATCAGGGATTGGAGTGTCGGGAGTTGATTTCGCCGGCCGTGGCGGCGGCGGTGGTGGCAGAGGAAGTTACAAGCCGGTGGCTTTCGATAAGGAGGGCGGCGGCGGTGGCGGCGTCAGCGTGGAGGAGCATTACAAGAGAATGTTGGAACAAAATCCGGGCGATGCATTGTTTCTCAGAAACTATGCAGAGTTCTTGTATAAGGTAAATAATCGTTTTTATTTGTTATTTATTTTGAGTAATCATTTTTTTCTCCCCCTATTTTTGTCAAAGATTTTCCGAAAATGAGTCTAAAGTATCTTTTTTTTCTTCAAAAATTAGCAATTCTGTGAAAATTTAATTTATGTCTTGTCTGACGACGATTGAACAATGAGTTAGTCCTGAATACTTAAGTGGATAATAGTTTAATCGAGCTGAACTCTTTTTTTTCAGAACGAATCATGTTTTCCCTAAAAAAGTCCAACTTTTGTAAAAGTTTGGCTTATGCTTGAAATACTTTCTGAAAAATATTAAAACTACTTTTATATTTTTAGGAGCTTTTAATAATGAGAATTAGGGTAAATAGGTAAAAGTAAAATAGATGGAAAAGTTGGATATTTTAAATAATTTTTTATATAATTTGAAGTAATTTGTTATTGTGGGGCAGATAAAGGGAGATGTAGAGGCAGCTGAAGAGTATTATTCAAGAGCAATATTAGCAGATCAAGAAGATGGAGAAACTCTGTCACAATATGCTAAATTATTATGGGAGGTGCATCATGATAGAGACAGAGCTGCAAACTATTTCCAAAGAGCACTTGAAGCTTCATCACAGAGCAGGTATCTATCTATCTATCTATCTATCCACACAAAAAACCACACATTTACAGGGAGAGTTACCAACTACTGTGTGTTTTTGTATAAGCAGCCATATACACGCGGCCTATGCGAATTTTCTGTGGGAGGACGAGGACGAAGATGAGGACGAGAAGGAAGAAAACGCGGCCGGCAGTCAGCCATTCTTGCACCAAGGAATCATGGCTTCTGCAACGGCTTAGATTTGCATATGGAGTAGTCAAATGATGCATCCAAGTAGAGGTTGATAATGCAGCAAGAATTGAATGTCCCAAATTGTAATGAGAATAGCTCTAGTTCAATATGTTGGTTACTTGGTGAACTTGCAAAGTAGATAAATTTTGGTCCAAACATATATTAATATATATATATATATATATAGATACATATAAAGGGAATAAAAATCAGAAATCAGTTGAAAATTGGTATGAAGCTGGCAGCCGTGAGTATTAAGCTTGAATGAGTAAGTAGTCATCTGTTATCCATGAATGAATCCAATGTTTTGGAAACCGAGTAGATGTCTGATATCATATCTCCATCTCAGATCAAGTGGCTGTGGCTCACTGGCTGTGGCTCTGGCTGTGGCCACTGGCGGTGGCTCTGGCTCTGGCTGTGGCTGTGGCTGTGGCGACTGAAACTCCAATTCAGAACCCCAGACATATTTTAGGCCAAATCTCAGTCGCTAAAGTTCGACTTTTACAAACCACCAATATCAGAAAAGCAAATTAATTATTTCAGAATATCAAATCAAATAAATAAATCATTTTGATTTTTGAAGTAATCGGCTGAAAATACATTCTTAGCCTCAGGGGTTTACAGTTAACGCACACAAACTCTCTGCCCCTCCTCCATCCCTCCCTCCATCGACCTCTCCACAGCGGCTGCTCTGCGCGTCTCCATCCCTCCCTCCATCGACCTCTCCACAGCGGCTGCTCTATCCCATTGGCATATTTGAAAGGAAATTTGAGGTGACTTCAATTTTTCTACTTTTAATTTCAGTTCCATTTTTTGTCCCTTAATCTTTATTTCTGGGAGCAATTAGAGGATGTCTGGGGAAATTTATATGGAGTTGAGTTGTGCTGCTTTTGTGGGGGCCTTTATCATTGGGAGGAACCATTGATGTAGTGCCTTGTCTGACTATCTGAAACCAAATCTTTTTTTTTAAGAATAACCTATATTCTTCTTTCAAGGGAAGAGAAGAACTTAGAATATTACTAATATTGTTCAAATTGATTAGTATGTATGTAATCGTAAAGTAATAAAGGTGGTGAATTTGTTTCTGATTAATAGGAATATAGGATTAACTTCAATAAGGAAGTTATGTAGATCAAGCCCCACTCCGACATAAGATATTCAAATATATCTGCTACCATTACCATAGATTATGCACCTCTTAGCTGACACAATTCTCTCCTGCATCCACCTAACCAGACTAGCTCCCTCAGAGAGAGAGAGAGAGAAGTATTGCCTTTTGTGTGTCAAGGCGTTATAAATTCTCGCCTTCCTTCTTCACATTTCTAACTGCATTTCTTGCCTGTTCGACCTTCTTTAAGTGCGTGATTTAAAGAAATTAATTTTTTATTGAAGACTTTATTATTTCTTCTTTTCATAATTATGTTTCTTTTAAGCAGCAGCAACTTTTTCGGGGTTGAGGATTTACATTTAACCGTCTTGTTTGTGGAATGTAAAGTGAAAAAAAAAAAGGCCTGCTTCTTCAGTAACATGTTTGGCTTCATTAGATTTTCTTATTATGGGTCTTTGTCTCTACATTTTAGTGAGCCTGAGAATACGGATTAGGATGTGTTATCTGAATGCCACAATAAACAATCTATTCTTTCTCTGGGTATTAGTTTCTTGCACTATTAGCTGCATTCATATTCCTTTTGCTTATATTGGAAACAGAAGATGTATACGTATCTCGTTGAATGTGGAGTTGCATTTGGTTATCTGGAAAGTAATGCTACTTTTTCTGGTCAGGACTCAGATCAAATACCATATTAAGTGGTAACTGTAGTTTGTATAACGTTATTTGTATGTGTATTTTAGTGGATTCATTTAGCATACTTCCAGCAGCTCTATTTTCATATATTGCACTTAAAATCTTCACAGCCTATATATAAGTTTTTAACTTATATGCTTTTATTTCTTCATGTGCTAAAATAATAAGAAAAGGACTGACTGTTAGTCAGTCAACCACAGTTAAATTCATCATCATCTCTGTTACTGCTCATCAGATTGCAACTTTTGCTGATTCTTAGGATTAAGAAAGGCTCACCATATGGAAAATAAAGAGCCGTTGATAATAACAGGCAAAGATGATATGAGACAATGGTCAAGGTCCGCTAGGGCCCAAGGCAAGATCATTGGCTTTGTCCCTACTATGGGTTATCTCCATGAAGGTCATCTTTCTCTCATCCAAGAATGCAAGCAACACTCGGACCTCACGGTTGTCTCAATCTATGTAAATCCAGGGCAATTCTCCCCCAATGAGGACCTATCCACTTACCCTTCAGATTTTATTGGCGATATTAACAAATTGAAGAACATAGCTGGTGGTGTTGATGCTGTTTTCCACCCAAAAGATTTGTACGATTATGAACATGATTGTGTTGTGAATGCAAGGAACAAGGTGACAACTAATGATCTACAAGAGGGAAAGGTGGTGTCTTGTGTGGAAAGTAGTGGAATGGGTCACGAGACATGGGTCCGAGTTGAAAGATTGGAGAAGGGATTGTGTGGAAGTAGTAGACCTGTCTTCTTTAGAGGGGTTGCCACTATTGTAACCAAGTTGTTCAATATAGTTGAACCTGATGTTGCTGTATTTGGGAAGAAGGATTATCAGCAGTGGAGGATTATAGAAAGGATGGTGAGAACAGTTCTGTTTTCTCTGCATTTGGATTTACAATTCTTAACTTGTGAATCCTTTTGATTTCACCTCTGTAAAGATTGTAAGTTTCATCACTTTCCTTGTTCAATTATTCAGCAAATTTCTCTGTATGTTAACTTGTAGATGCATTTGGTTCCAATGTTGAAAAGTTTTTGTTTTTGTTTCCCTCTCTTGTCTAAATTTTTTGAGGTAAATTATCTGCTTAATACTTCAAAGAATTGTCTTGGAAATTTTCTTCACCTTGTCCAAATGCTTTATTTCAGGTTCGAGATCTCGATTTTGGCATTAAAGTTATTGGTGCCGAGCTATTGCGTGACCCTGATGGCCTTGCAAAGAGTTCACGTAATGTGCGCCTTTCACCAGAACAAAGGAAGAAGGTATACTTTAGTCTAGTTGTGATTTCGTCGAAGAACAACAGGAAGCTCACACTTCCGTTCACTCTGTTTTCGACTCTTGCTAGAATCTGAACGTGTATTCAATGTACCTCAAAGTTGCAAAGTAATTCTGGACTACCCTAATTGCCATGTCCTTTTGTCAAATAATTGATTGGTTACTGGCCTTCTGCTTCACAACCTTGGTCAATGGAACTGAATCTTCAGATGCATATCACTCATGAACAACAAAATGCTTAATTGTAGAAGGGAATTAACTTTCTTTGGATCATCGCTTGAATCTTATGCCAAGTTATCTCCTATCTTCCCCTCCCTCTCTCTTTCTATAACAATGAAAAAGGGGGCACATGACATTCTTTTTCATTAAGCCAAATTTTATTTTCTGCAGGCAACATCAATTAGCAAGTCAATGTTCGATGCTAAAACTGCTGCACAGAAGGGCCAAGTAGTTTGCAGAGAATTGAAGGATTCAGTTATCAAGACCATACATGAAGCTGGTGGAAAAGTCGATTATGTTGAGGTTAGGCACAAACGAGTTATATTTACTTCTAAACGACAGCTACTTACTGTAATGGAGAAAGTATTCTTTCAGTGTCTTGTGAACCAAAATGTAGTGATCTATTGAGTGATTGAAATAAGACATGTTTACTAATCGCACTTATACAAATCGGACCATCCTACTTTCCAAGTATTGATATGCTGTTTCTAGAAACAAATTTCAAATTTGCGAACATTTTCTTAGCCTAAATAAATTTCTATGAACTGCCAAGACAGATTGTAGACCAAGAAAGTTTGGAAGCGCTGGAAGAGATCAAGAGCCCTGCAGTGTTTTGTGTTGCTGCGTGGTTTGGAAATGTCAGGCTCATCGACAACGTGGAGATCATCATCTGATAAACGGCTACAACAGGTCATTTGTTGGTAGAAATCTTGGTACTCTCTGAAGTTTCTCCTTATTAGTCTTATCGTTTGTTCATTGCTCATAACATCGACCTGCAAACTGTCGCTAGTGATATTTGTTTTGAGAAATCACGAGTTTCTACAATAATGAGTGGTGGAATTATAAAAAGTTATGAGCTGATACGTTCTCAAAATAAGATGCAGTGGCTTGCATGTTCATTTCGAAGGCAGCTCTCCCTCTGATCTCCGTTGTTGTCACCCCAAAGCTATGATTTGGACAATTCCTTGATAGTTGTATTGATCAATGACAAATTGTCATTAAGCTTCAAAATAATCACATTTGGTCTATGATCTTTAGCAACTCTTAGACTAATATTGAACATTTTAAAGCATTTTCTCCTTCTAGCTAGATGGTATTTTCAATGCATATAGAAGTATTAATTTTAAATTATATTAAAAAAATTGGAGTAATGTCCTGCTCTTTTTGTGAGAGAGAGGAAGGGGAAAGTTGAGACAGAAAAGGGGTATAGGATGAGATGGAAATTAAACTTTATATTAATTTAGGTTATTGTCACCTAAATAATATGAATTTTGGGTGTATTTTGATTTTACACAATTTTTAAAGTTGTGAATAAATATATGACTGAATATCGGTTAAATTAAATTTGACATGACAATTGACGTGGCACTATTTCATTAAAACGGTGTTTTACTTATGCAATATATATGAAAAGAAAGTTATTGGCGATTAAATATATGAATTTTTGGTGTATTTTGCTTTTGCATACAAATTTGAAAATTGTGAAAAATTTCATGAACTTAAAACATTTATTGCTAATTTCCCTCAAATTGAACATCAGTCAAAATGAATCTAAAATGACAATTGATGTGGCACTATTTTATCAAAATGACGTTTTATATATGCAATATATTAAAAGAAAATTCCACCCCTCTTTCTCTCTCATCTCAACTTTCTATCCTATTACATAAAGTGAAAGGATTGCTATTTTGATAAAGTGATGTAATGTCAACTATTATGTTAGATCCAATTATGATTGATATTTAATTTATGAAAAATTATAATAATGGGCAAATCCTGAGCCAAATTCTGTTTTCTCAAACAAAACAAAAGTTCAGAAAATGAAAAACAAGGGACAGGTGCAGAGACACAATGGAAGTTGTTCTAACAAATGAAATTGACCACAACGGTACAGGAATCTTTTCACGAAAACTTTAGAAAGAGTAGAGGATAAACACATCTATTGAATACTATATCAAATGATTCATAGTGATTAATGTTGGCCCTAACTTAAGTTTATGTTCGTAGACGCCAATAAACTTTTTAATTTTTCTGAAAAATAATTTTATAAGTAAAATGAAGTTTTTATAATTGGAGATAAGGCAATGTCAAAAAGCCATGTCAAATTCAATTTTGGAAAAACTTTGTAAAAAAATTACAATTTATTCACAATTGTCAAAATTTATAGAAAATCAAATATACTCATTAGATAACTACAACTGCCAATACAAAGATTTTGTTGTGTCCACATTTCTCTCCACCAATTATAGGCAAAAAAAAGATATTAAGGTTG
This sequence comes from Monilaria moniliformis, assembly GCA_034509125.1. NCBI lineage: Eukaryota > Viridiplantae > Streptophyta > Magnoliopsida > Caryophyllales > Aizoaceae > Monilaria > Monilaria moniliformis. Next base: position 4,499 of record JAYDZE010557913.1, on the reverse strand, counting down.
GCGATCTACATTTTCATTATATATTATACTCAATTATTATATTTGCCTCAAGCTTTCATCTGCACAATCACGACGAAAAACAGTTGAGCATCCAAATCAACAGTGTCCAACAAATACTATAAATCAATAGGCACTTGGTACAAATATGCTTACCCAGAGGTGTTAAATTGTAAATGGAATTAATCTTCTGCACGTAAGTATCTGAAGAGAAAGGAGTTGGATATTACACTCAGCTCGTCTAAGTGTCGGCTAAATCTACTACTTTGCCTACTAGCTTACAACTTAAAACCCCATCCAAAGCACACAAAAAAGACTCATCGTATCGGTCATTATATCTTACAGCCGACCTACGATTCAAATTACACACAGCAAAATTGGACCTATCCATTGCTTCCTTAGTAATAACCGGTGTAATATGCAGCGGAGGGGGCGGCAGCAGTAGCAGCAGGAGTTTGCTGGGCCGGAGTTGCAGCTACAGCAGGCTGTGCATAAGCCGGCTGGGGAAAGGCCTGCTGGATAACAATTAACAAGGCACAATAGAAAATTAATCGACTTCACAACAGAAAAGAAAATTAGCACCATGTTGCTTCTAATCGCTCTGCTGAATAAATCTCCAAAACACACATAACAGGAAAAGGGTAATCATTTGTTCAATTTGTAATTACCTTAACACCTAAAGATACCAATCTTTCAATTGGTATCCAAAACGTAATGAAAAATCATATATTGTATAGCAATAGCATTAATGTAATTTTTGAGATAACCTAACTATTTTCTCTCCTTACGCTCATCTAGGCGCATTTTTTATTTTTTATCATATAAGCATTTGTAGATAACCAATTCCAATTACCCAATCAACACAAAATGATTCTGAATGAAGCTAAGATCTTGAAAGCGATCACCATTTTGTTTTGAGTTGAGGCAGGTCACTGGTGACTTTCAAAAAGGCCAAACATTTCTTTAAAGTTGGAGGTGTGGGGAACACATACATAAAGTGGAATATATAATTCCTCATGCACAAGTTGAAGATAAAATTAAAATGATATGAGAAAATTCACTGGAGCAAGCCCTGTGCATGAACAAGGAAAGACCAAGTAGTGATCATAACAATATTAACAGCAAGAACTAGCCGAACACCTAAAGTAACAAAACAAAAAACTTTTATGCTACCTGCGCTTGGTAGGTCTGAGGGTAAGTTCCATATGCCGTATTTTGAGGAACTGAAACTGATGCCTGAGGATGTGCATAACTTGCTCCATAACTGCCATACGCTGCCTATGCACCAAAAGAAAATTATAAATAAATAAAATACTCACATACAGCAATTTGCATTATGCAGCAGCCTATAGGAATGTAGAACCTAAAGTTGTGACAAAATAGGCCAATTACTATGTGCTATAGAGACCTATATGTATTTCTTAAATACAAGAAATAAACCACTTGTACATCATGGAAACGCAGGGAAAATAAGACATACTTATCTCACTAAATTTGCAGGATATTTCAGTTTCAATTTATACCCTCCCCCCCCCCCAAAAAAAAAAAAAAGAACAGTGAAATACCTGTTGTGCATAATTCCACTGTTGCGCCTGAGATTGTGAGGCTTGAGGCCAAGCTTGAGGTTGTACACCATAACCTGCTGGCCACTGATTTTGTGTACTAGGATAAGCACCCATCACAGAGGGTGCAGAATTCGAAACATGTGATTTTGCAAGTTTTGTTCTATCTGAAGCTAAATAGTCCTCAGCATGACGTTTCTTTGACTCTGACGTGCTTCTATGGTTTAAGAACAATTTTGAATGTCGATAATCTGCCTTCTTAAAAGACATAGCATCTCCAAACAGATCCAGGAACTGCAAATTTCAAATATAACATAAGCCAAAATATGGTATGCCCAAACAAGACCTCCCATTCATTAATCCCAAATTCAATCAGCATCTCATGTATAAAAATGAGATATTTGTGCATGGTGACGTGAAAATTAAGCGGTATATTTTTAGTTTGCATCATAATGCAGAATAAAGCTACTTGTAGATGAGGTGCCAAGTATAATTCGAAGTTGAAGAAGTCCACATGGTATTACTTAAAAGATTGCAGTAAGACTTATTTCCCATGCATTACAGCAAATCTAAGTGGCAGCACAAAAAGAAGGAACACTGGTTAATAATAAAAAAATGCAAATGCATGCCCCACATCATAAACAGACTTAACACTTGACCGGCCAACATAGGCAAAATGCATCAAGAACAGTAATTTTGGCTCAATTTCAGATTCAAAAAATTGTTTGGAAGCTGCAAGTTTTCATTACCTCCAAGAAAATGCTTGACAACTCCTCCCGGTCATCAACACTTGCATTACTATGGTTGTCAGGACTGGGGACTATAAATTTCTCAACCAAAGAATCTAGATTATCTATTTGCTTTGGAAGAGTCTGAATTGACTCTAAGTGTATCATTGCCTGCAAGAATTCAGATTTAACAAATGATACCAAAGGGAAACGTTATGAGAAAAGTAGGAAGACATTTCTTTTTTTACATAAATGTGCACTATCAATTTCTCTCTGCATGGCCATTATCCTCTTGTTTTGTATAAGAAAAAGAGATAACTGAAAGCTAAGCCGCGAAGGACAGATCAAGGAAAGCAGAAAGCATAGAACCTCAAGAAATGGTTTTGACAGTGGCGCACTCTCCACACCTTGAACAAGAATCTCTCTTGCCTTTTCAACATTGCCAGAAACCTTGAATAAAAATTGAAGTATGTATGAGCCCACAAGAAAGAATTAAAAAAATCTCCAATGATAGTCACAACAACACATATCCATAAAAAAAGTCAGTGCTTCCAAACATTTCAATATGAGAACATTTACTAATTTAATAGTTAAAGGAATTGATAAGTTAAAGGGCATGTTAAACTGTCGATGATAATGAAATAAGACACAAGCATTCTAGATAGAGGAAAAGATAGCACAAATCAAACTTGTCAAAAAAATGCTGAACATACTGAAACTGAACTTTAATTCAAAAAATACGATACTAGAAAAATGTACCTTCTTTGAACATAAAACTGGTTTAAATAGCCTAAAGAACTAATTCAATTTCTAGATGCAAGCAATATGCATAAAGTATGGGAATAGTGGACTATAATCACTGTATACACTAGGGCAATAGAAAGAGCATAAGCCAACAAGCACAAGAATGTGTAGTAATATAAGATTACAAAATGTACCAAGAATATGAAACGTGAGTACTGAGCGAACAACAAAGGCAAAGCTTGTGAATGCTCCTTTCCCTTCTCAATAGCAATTGCCTGCTCATACAAAGAACAAGCATCTTCCAACTTCCCCTGCGAAACAGAAAACATTAAAGTAAGAAAATGATAGCAGCACTGCCAACCAGTAAACAGGAAAGCATAGTCAGGAAATCTTACAAGTCGGTTTTCCATGTTTGCATGCTTTATTATCGCCTCTAGAAGACCAGGTGCAATCCCAGTGTGAACATGTTGATAAGCAGCTCGAGCTCCCGAAATGTCACCATGCTGCTCTTTAAATCGAGCAGCAAAAAGATGGATCTCTGGCTGCCTCTGTGCAGATGTTACATAGTTAAACAACATTAAAACAAGTTTCAGCCAACTAACAAGTCTAAATCACTCGGGTAATCATTTACAGCAGCAAAAGCCTTACAGGACAATCGTATCACTTGAAATATCAAGTCTCAAGCAATGAAACAAGTAAATGGTAATGATAGTAGCAGGCATTCTCTTTTGACATAACTGTCATAAATTGGAGGCAGTAATACTTGTTGAAACTTATTTGCAGGCTATGATATCTTTTTTCTTTGATGTCTAACATAAACAGGCACAAGCAGTTTTTAATAACCTAAGAAGTGCTTTTGTTTCTCCTATTATACATATCAAACTCCAGCTAGTTTTCCAGCCAGATAATTAGCAGAGCAATTACTTACTCCATCTCAGACACCCCCATATTCTGGACAGTTTGAGATTCAAAAATCATAACCTTGCATAAAATATACTGGAGCAGTGTACTTTTCATGACATTATGCACTTAACTTGCGGTATAACTTAGAGATGTAGACGAGGCTGTTGAGCATATATAAGCAGGAAATTGAAGTGGCACATGACACAACTAACGAGGGTTGAATGCATGCGAGATTAAGGAAGAGAACTGATTTAGTATGTTATCACGAACAACAGTAATAAGTATCCCATAGCTATCTATATTCATATATCAAATTATTAAAACAAGGAAAATGCAATTAAGATCTGTAATAAAATAAAACATTCTAGCAAGCTCAAGAAACCATCATATTTGACAATTCAAATAGATCAAAGACGTGACAAATTCTTTTTTACTGTATAGATAATAGCAATAACTTGAGCTATGCTACCTTGACAAACACTTGAGTGGCACGAGCAAGAGCATTTTCTACAAGCTCCATACTACCACTAGCTTCCATGCACAGGACATAACGTATCCAGAATTC
>JAYDZE010557902.1:0-12904 GCA_034509125.1 Monilaria moniliformis | reverse complement strand
TTTCTCAAAAGGTGCTGAATGGAAATGTTGATCAATACTTGAAGCTCCTTTGAGGAACCTTCATCCAAAGAGAAAAACAAAAGGAAATATCACTCAACATGAAGTTAAGTAATATATCAGAGATTCAGAATAAAAATATAAAGTATCTAAAACCAGCAAACAGATATGGAAATTTTAATTTGTCTAGAAAGCAACAAGTAAAAGGTTCCCTAATTGAAGGTCAATTAATGATTTCATAGTCAGTCCTCCGGGCCCAAAAGAGAAGTTCATGCCAAGCTCCACCAACACCACCTCATCATGTAAGAAAATGGCATATCATAAAGAAAAACGAGGCTGCACTGAATGAAAAGGTAGTGTTTTATCAAGTTAAGAGTAATCTTGATGTAGAACAAGTTGAGGATAACTATTGGGCTGCAAAGGATTGAGCTAAAAGAAACTAACGTCAGTAGCTTTGTTGCTGATGTAGGAGTCCTAGTTTATTAGATTTTTATTCCTTTCAATTCCACATTTGTTTAGGGTATTTTGTGTTCTTTAAATACCTTCTTAGGCCTTAATTTCAAGTTGTTGAATTAATTACATTTTGGCAACAAAGACTCTTTGAATTTGTGTTCTTGTGATGATTATGTCTTCCAATAAATAATTTTCCATGTCAAATATGTCTCATCTAAAGAAAAGAACTTGCTATATTTTAATACTTAACCTTTCATATCATTGTCATCAATCAGAAAATAATTAAACTTATAAGCAGTGCATTAAAATAATTTCATATCGGCTATGAATAGTTGTTATATCTTATCTACACTACCCATACAAGTAAGTGCTTCAAATAAAATAAAGCAGTGTATACTGTACTTTTCAACAACTGCAAAACCATATTGCAGAGAAAGAGGCAATACTCCGACAGCGCTGCAAACTGCACGCAGTGGTCCAGAAACCAGTTAGCCATCCTCTTAATCAAGTATTTGACATAAAAGTGAACATACCACTGTAGCGTCCTCCCACCCAGTCCCAGAAAGCAAAAGCATTATTTGGATCGATGCCAAACTTTTCTACAAGCTGCATATAAAAGTAGCGGCATGTCTAATCAGCACAACCAAATAATGTTTAACATGATCAGGAAAACTGCTTCCAGTTTTTGCAGCCATAATTCCCGTAAGAACAATCTGACTTGTAGATAATTACAAAGACATGATTCCCTAGGCACACTAAGCTTTATGTTTTAATGGCCTTGACTCAAACAATTAGTCATGATGGTGGCCGATCCAAAGAAAAGTTAGGGTCTGATATCAAAAGAAATTTCAAGTATAATGTATTTTTGCAACTGAAAGAAAAAAAGAAAAAAAAAAGAAAAACAAAACAAAACAAAAGTAAAGAAATACCATGACTCAGGAAAACTTGAAAAGTAAATTATTGAACTTATGTCGGTTTTCATGCTCGAGCGAATTATAAAAACAGGTGAACAGAAAATGGAAAGGGTACTCACAGTTAGGTTAGTGCTAACAGCAACCATGTGTTTTGCGACTGCTTGAGGTCTGGAAATGGCACGTGAAGAGAGATAAATGATCATAAGCCAAAGTGATACAGAATTTACATGATAAGGAAGAATGAACTCCAAGACATGGAAAAACTATTGCAGGCTCCAGATACTAATAGTGGCGGAGCCATTGAGGAGGAGAGGGGGCTTAAGCTCCCATCAATAAAAACATTTAAACTTTTTATTCATATAAAATCTTTAAAGTCGGCATTTTGTGTGAACTGTTGCGCAAAAAGCCCCCTATCACAAAACTGAATTGTAGAAATAATGGCTTATCAAAATCTCGAACTTTAAATTTAGAAAATCCAGCCCCCACCAATGATTTTTTCTGCCTAAGCCCCTAGATACTAAGCATACATTAGATCTTACACAGTTCAACAGGTGTGCAACAAACAATTACCATAGAGTCCCCATTCTACATTATATCAACTTCCTTGCAATTCCTTTTTTAACAACTTTAACATGAGACACTTCCCTCCCGGATCTCTTAAATACCATTAGCAATCATAATAACCAGCAACTATATTGTCAATGCTAGTTTCACATTTTGGGAATCTAGTTAGTCAAAGGGCTGAGGTGTACTCTGAGACCATTGACTATGATATGGAGTAAAGGCGTTATCCGACGATTGTGGTAGTGATGTGCGTAATGTGCGAAGTGTATAGGTGCTATGGTGCGAAATATGAAAGAGATGAAGATATAATAGAACAACGAAAGAACCATTATAAATCCCCTGTAAGATGAAAGACTCTAATCCTTGTTTCCATGGCCCTACGGATTTCTCTTACTCTAAACAATGGTCATCGACACCTCCCTCTCTAACGTCAAGGGGGTATTTATAACCTTAGACTCTAGACTCCTAAACATATTAGGACTCGACTACTAACTCGAAAATACTAAAAGATAGAGCTATTTATCCATAAGAATAAACATTACAAAAGATAACTAAAAGATAAACATGCTTATCTCCCAAAGATAAACATGAGATTCGACTAAGAAAAGACTCCTAAACATACTAAACAACTAAATAATTGATAACTAAAGAGAATGCAGGAGGATGCAGGGGAACGTCCCTTTATCAGACTAGAAGTTCAATTTTGGAATGTTCTCACCCCAAGGCAGCTGAGATCCATTCCCTTATGGTCCGAGCATTGAGCATGGTCTCCGCTGTGGTGAAAGTTTTTGATACCACGACAGCTGCAAAACATAAAAGTAGGAAGAAAAAACAATCAAGTAGTTTGATTTTTTTGTCTTGGGAACTAAATAACTAAATAAAGTGGAAAATATACCTAATGTAGTTTCAGGAGTCAACCCTGTAACGTTTCTTGCAACATCAATTGGATCGACATTTGCAAGGCTTCAACAGGAAAAGAAAAAACAATGAGACAAGAGCAGTATTTAGCTCAAATGAAATTGTGAATTGACACATACTTCAGTACATGAGAGAAGTCAGAAGTCATGCATCCCATACAACATGTCATTGGCCCTTGGATGACAAAATATAAATTTGAAAAAACCCATTATTATCTACTACAAACTACCCCCCACCATACAAACAAACAAAAGAAGAGAAAGAAATCAGGTAGCAGCGGTAATAACAGCAAAAGGCTTGCCATAGAAAGACAACCTCATAAGAGAAACAGGAAAGAACAGAGAGAAGGAGAAAATACGTATTAGATAACCCATTGCTTTGTCCTGATACCTAAAACCTGGTGTGTTGAGTTTTCACTTAAAGCTATTGACAAAAAGTAAACCCAATCTGAAAGGCTCTCTTGATAGTTGATACCGGACTATCTTGAGGTTTCTATATAAGCTTGAAAGTTGTTCTAGTTCAATGGCGATAAATTCTATAACTAGGACAAAGGTCTTCTAAGTTACATAGGCTCAAAGTAATCAACTTAAGAAAGAGAATACACAGACAAGTGACACAACATAGAAATGATGCAATAACCAATAACCGATAACCAATAAGCAAGGAATATAGTTTCTTACAAATGCAGCTTTCGACCACTTGCCAATTGAGCAGCTTCTGGGTCTGCATGATCATATGAAGCATTAGTTATGTTTTATAGCATGCAAATAGATATCATTGGAGACAAATGATTTTTCATCAGGGGAGCAAAAGTCAAGTACACAAGTGAAAATGTCTTTAGCATCAAGATAACCTGTTTGAAGTGCTGTATGAACAAAAAGAGGGCCTAAAAAGCTTCCTCCAATTCCAATTGCAATAACATTTGTTAACGCCTTCCCAGTGGCTCCAACCTTTAGAATTTCCCAAATAGGTAAATAAATCTATGATCAAATCAATAAAAGTTATTTTATATTTGGTGGTAAGGATTACCCAGGCACCACTGCGGACCCTCTCAGAAAATTCCTTAATCTTGTCAAGAACTTGCCAAACATCTGGTACCACATTCTTCCCGTCATTGTTTATAACTGAACCCCTTGGAGCACGAAGAGCTACGTGAAGAACAGATCTATTTTCTGTGCTGTTTATCTGATGACACGAAATTCAAAAACAAAGACTGGATGATGAATGTCAGAGAAGCGTCTCTTGTTCATTGTAATAATTTAGTTATTATTCTGTCAAACTAGGTTCTTGCCAATGCAAAGTTTCAAATGACAGTTATGATTCTTGGAATATTTGAAATCTTAGTCCTCAACGCGGTAATGGAAAATCTACAAGAACTACATGATCTTTATTGATTAATAATAAGGATAACAATGGTCAGAGACATGCCACAAAAGATGCCAAATGGTTTGTGAGCATGCATGCTTTTTGCATTGATATAAGACGAAGGCATTTATTTTGCCTTCGGAGATTTTCAAAAAATAGCATTCTTGTGGATTTCATGCTTTGGATATTTCTCAGTCATTTGCCTGAGAAAGAAAAGTAGGAATTTCAAGCTGTATTCTTTGTCTCTATATGCAAAATTTAACAGATGCATAACTTTTGTAACATCTCTATTGACAAATATGCAAGTGCAACTGTGCAAGTAACATAAGGCAGTTTCCCAGAGACCATCTTACTAAGATTATATGTTAATAAGTCAGCAAGGAAGAACTTACACGCTCTCCATTGAACATCAGGTTAATCTTTTCTTTCAGATGTGCTGCCTGCATCATCAGACAAGCTACCATAAATCAGAGCTCACGGTGCATGTATGAACCAAAATACATGCTACATGTCTCCCATTAATAATAACTAAAGAAGGCAGTTCACGAATAACGAACCTCTGCTAATTTGTTGAGCTTATTGAAAGTATCGACAGTGGCACACTGCCTCGAGTAATCCAACAATAACCCATCAAACTCACTGACATAACAAAGAAATAAAATCCAAATTCAACACCATTTTACATAAAACTCCCTTCTTTATTACAAACTTTAAACATGAAGAGAAAACAAGCATCATACACCATCATGGACTGGCATCTCTTTGAGTCGCTCATCAATTCACGCAGATGAGTCTTCTTAATATCTTCAACATGGGCCTGAAATGCATGCATTAACTACCACACGAAGGTGCATCGCCACAACACTTCCAAAACATGGTTCGAACAAAAAACATAACATTACCCTCAAATCCTTCCACGCATCAGTTTCGCAGATTAGAGCAGACGACGCCATCTACACAAATTCCACATTCAGAATCCGAGAGGTTCAGAAAACCAAAACATCGCATCATATCCCACTCCATCAATTGCTAAAGAATCTAATGCAAATAACTGGAATACAATATCACAGAAAATTGGACCATCACTCCGAATACCTTTGCTATTCAGACAGTTTAGTTAAAAAATTAAGTTTCACACTAATCGATCCTGAAGAGATAAAATTATCTGCCTGAAACCATAAATTCATTACGCTAGCCATTAATGCCAAAAGCAATTCGGTTTACTTTTCAAAATTATCATTCACAGAAACCGAAAATGAAATGATCATAGCTAAAACCAATCTAAAATATAGAAATAATAGAATTTGTGAGAAGGAAAATACCTCTAGTCTGAAGTTAGATCAGCAACGAGCGGAGATTAAAACAGCAGATTGTGAAAATGGAAAGGAAAAGCGAAAAATATAAAATAGTAGTGGAAAATGGATGCAGACGAACAAGTCACGTGCTCAGCTCGATAAAAGAAAAAGAAAAAATTTTAGAGGTCACGTGATGATCGAAATGGCACCCGGTATATTATGTGAGGTTCGGATCTGATACTTCTCGAGACTTTTTGGCCGGCGATTCCGTGGAATCCAAAGGCTGAGATTTGATCAATAGAGAGATAAATCGATATTAGATTTTAATAGTGTTTTTATGTTCTAAATTTTCAGTTTATTTTAAAAGTATTTTCAATTTTCATTTTTTATCAAAAGTCTCCAAATTTCAAACATTTTCTATAGAATGTCATGCTATACAAAATTTAGTGACTGAAAGTTGATTCATCTTGTTACGATGTTGTTTTGGCAAAAAATAAGAAGGGTTAATAGTATTTTTTGTCCCCAACTTTTAGCATATTCCAGACAATATCTCTAATTTTTATTTTTATTTTCAAAGTTAGGAATATTTTCAGAAATATGTTAAAATTTGTGATATTTTTTTTAGATATGCTAAAAATTGATGACACAAAACACTATTAATATCTCTTTTCTTTTTCTAAAACGACATCGTTTAATGTGTTGAGGTGAATCTTTAGAGAGAATCGGCTTTTCATAATCAAATTTTGTATAGCGGGATATTTAATAAAAAAAATGAAAGTTAAGAACATGTTTTAGATACAATACGTTGAAAGTTAGGAATATAAAATATTATTAACTTTACGACATTATGGAGCAAGAAAAGGCAAAATTGAAACTGATATGTTCCATTGCCAAGAACTGAAGCCGAGTTTTCTGAGCGAAAGCCTGATCTCCTAACCACTGGTTATATTTGAAATTTTTATATGTATTTATTTACAATGTTCTATTTGACAAGTAAGTTTACGACCGCAAACGTAGTAAAGATTCACTTTGTTGTATTGTATTGTTGTCTATATTAACATGTGTGAATTATTCATATTCTAAAAACATCAAAGTCACCATTTTATAAGTGATTAAACCATATTATATTATTCCGAACTAGGCAATTCCTCGGGGAGTTTAATATAGGTCGTCATGCAACATGCAAGTATGCAAGTGTAGATGACTTGGTCTCATGTCGACATAGATAATAAGTTAGGCATCAAATGGGCGTGCATACGAAGACACTATCAAAGTCAAATATACAGTAAATATCATAAAATACAGACTATGCCATGGTATTTGTAGCTATTTAGTGAGTTGTGTTTCAACTTGTTAATAGCAGAATTTAGAGCTACGAAGAAATTACTCAATAGTGGCGATTACTGTTATATATATCGTCTGAACTGAAGTGGGCATTTATATTTCCTTGTGTTTTTATTAAAATCCGTAATTAAATTATTATGTAATTTACCTTAATATATATACTTTAGTGCTAATAAAATTGGTTTTCTTTTTTTGTAAAAAAAGAAACCGACGTCCCTATTCCATGAGTCATCCCGTTTTTGCTATAAACGAAAAAAAAAACTTTAAAAATTGAAAAATAAAAGGACTCTGAATGATTTAATACTTGTATTAAACTTAGCAGTAACATCTTATCCAATAGTGTCATCCACATAATATCATTGAACACAATTACTTTTATATTTAAAGTATATCTTTCTTCACACGCACCGCAAAAAGTCGAATCTATCACCGTAGTCTAACTAGTGAAATTAATTTTTATATGTGATCTTGTTATTTCGAGACTATAGCGTTATCGCATGGAGTGTGACAACAACAGCAAACTTTGAGCCTAATCTCGAGAAACCGTCGAAATTGAGAGGTTGGATAGTATAGGGAAGTCAAAATTAGAACTAAGAACTATGTCATTAATCAATATAATTGCGAGAATTGTCACTCTAGTACGATATGCTATTATTATTTCATAGTTACATATTAATGCATATAACCATAAAATTATAGGAAAATCGAAATTAAAACTAAGAATGGTATCATCAATCAATAAAATGTGATAATGGTATGAGTATGATAAATACTCTAAAGTGTTTGTCATTATGTAGAAGTGTGTTGTGCACCTGAATGGAAGAGAGTGTCATTCGATGTTCTAGATTTGATGGAACATGAGACTCGAAGAATCCTAGTGAGACTAGGACTCCTAGACAAAGTAGGATTCCTACATAGAAGATTGACTCCGCGCGATTAACGAGATTCTGCTTTTACGAAGTCTTTTCTAATTCGAGTATGATTAGTAGTTGTTAATCTACTACAATTAAACTTCAACCGAATAATCTTGAGTTAAAGCATGACCAAATCCTACTGGAGTTAAGATAACTCTCGCCCTATGTAATGAGGTTGTGCCATCAAACTCAAAACACACACAAGAGAAATCTTATTTCACATTCCTGCTCACAGTTTTGCAAGAAGGTATTGAAGATCAATCCGACTACGAAATTCTCACTCAAGGATCATTGTTCAAAGTAGTCAGGTATTTATTACTATTTGTTATAGTATTGTTGATGTAATTGGGGTTAGATGGTGAGCTTACTTGTTCACGTATAAGTTGTGTGTGGTGCATACACATATCACGTTACTGTTAGTGGATGTTTGATAAGTTATAGGCATAGTAAGCGTGAGTCTTATTGTATAAGACATTTTCAACTTTCCTTCAGTTAGTAAAGTGTTTCCCCTAAGCGTGGTCCTCCAGACATAAGGCATTGATCATCCAACTGGATAACATATCGTGTCATTCTATGTGGCTTATTTATTATGTTGGTACTTTTTGTGTTGTGTGTGACAACTGGTCTACTTAATTTATGTATCGCATCAAGAAATTAGCAATTACAATTGGTATCAAAGCATACTACCTTGTTTATTTTAGGTAGTGATCTAGGGATATTCAATTACTAACTCAACTCACGTTTCTGCGCACCCAAGTCTCATGGTATCTCAAAAGGAAGAAGAATTTGTTGTCAAACCACCTATTATTGGATGGTACGAACTACACCTACTGAAAAATGCACATTCTCTTGATGAAAATGCATGAAGTAATGTGGATAATGGATGGAGCATTCCCAAAAAATCTTTAAGAAGTAAAACTAAAAATAAAAATAAAAATAAAAATAAATCGAAAATACTAGTGCGTCTAAAAAAAACTATAAGAAGTAAAATTTCTTAATTTGAAATGGACAACAAAACAGAAGTTTCTCTTAGAACGATCGAAACAAACAGCTACGCCGTCTGTGGGAATCGAACCCACGACCACATGGTTAAAAGCCATGCGCTCTACCAGCTGAGCTAAGACGGCATGTTGAATTAAGAGATTACTTAGACACTAATCATAAAAAACAATAAAGTAATCTTCTATTTAACAACATTCATTAAAAAAAAAAAAAATTAACAACATTCATTCATCGTTTAAGGATTTGTTAGAATCGTCTAACAATATCTAAGAGGATGTGTTTGCTGTGTTTATAAAATTTGTTTACGTGTTATAAACTTTGTTAGAATATTATAATTTTTTAAAAATATTTAACAATATAAGTTTTTAAAATAAATTTCAATAGTTTATAAACTTCCAAAAAATAATCTTTTAACTTCATTTTATTTTTCATAATTTTATAAGTAATATTTAATTCACAAAATTAATTCTACTATAATTTGTTATTCTCATTTAATCTCTCCAACATCTTATTTTTTGTCTTCTAACTGTAATTTTTTCTTCCTAACTCGCAATTCTCTCTGTAACTCATAAGCTCAATTATGCAAACACTTTAACAACTTTAAAGTTCAATTATCTAAACACTTCAATAATTTATAAACTCTTTGAGATAATACATCCTAATTAATTTATAAAATCTTGAAATTATAAGATGTTTTAGATATATTTAGCCAAAACACCCTCTCAATTAATAGAGAAAGCACATCAGATGTTGTTCCCACTTTGTTTGATGGCACCAACTTCTTGTATGACATCAACGTCAATGGCGACATCAACACTCTCATTTTGTTTCGAATGGGATCTCATTGAGTCTTGGCTTGCATCCAACTCAGTCAGTTAATCAATCATATATCTTTTTTGGAGTCGAATCAATTTTCCTTTTCTTTGCCACGTTCTCATAAAAATTTTATTCCCTAACTTTTTTTAAATATTCTTTTTCCTAATTTTAGAATTCTTACATATTTAGATATTTAATATTATTTTTATTATTTTGTTAAAGTACACCTATATAATTATTATGATTATAGTTATTATTATTATTATTATTATAATTAATATTTTTATTTTATTATTTATTATTGTTGTTATAGTTATTATTATTATTATGTTATCAATTAATAACTTATTAAGCAAATATTTATGTAATTTTAAAATTATAGATCATATTTTATGTTATAGTATCTTATCATTATTATCATTATTGTTGTTATTATTATTATTATTTTCTTAATTAATAAAATCTCATTTTAATTATTAAGTCTATTAGTTATTAATTGAATTTAATTAATCAATATAAGTCTATAATCTTAATAATTTTTCTTGATATTTCTAAATACATGATAAGAATCTATGAGGAAGCATATTCTCAAGAATTATATTCTCCAACAACATTAATTTCTTGACAAATAAATGGTTCCTTAGTTCTTCTTGGATTTATTAGCACAAAAATTTGTCTCGACCAGTTTTTATAATGGTTTAGTATTAGAGTCTATCTAAAAGCTTCTCTAGTATGATAATACGAATTGGATCAATTCTTAGGGGTTCATCATGTTGATATTTAGAAGATGTGCTGAGTTAAACTTTTCAACAAAATATTTGAACACCTTTTCATTATCTTTGTCCAATATGGTGGGCTAAATAACATGCATTCGCAAAATGATACTAGCACAAAGGACTGGATACCAGGGGCTTCTAAAGCATAGATCAATATGATCAATTTATAGCCAAGCATAGAGCAGTATGATCAATTTATAAATTTATAGCCCAAGATGAGGACATCATTTTCATAGGTATCCAATGGTTACTTACAAGCTTCTCTTAATATCGAGCACATTTGATGCACATTTTTTCCAATTACAAAATATTTTGGTTTGTAAACCTTTGAATATTACGTATAATCTAGGATTAATATTATTTTATGTCCCTAATAATGAGTAAATTTTAAAAAATATCCTCAATTTTTATTTATTCATAAAATACCCCTAATTTTCAGTATTTTTTGTTGTCCCGTGAATCAAAATTTAATGACGGAAAACTATATCATCACGCCGGAATTTGAGATGGAAGCATATGAAAACAACCTCGCTTTAGTTTCTTTTAAAGAAAAATTCCACCTCCTTAATACAATTATTCCACCAAGATAATAGTACAACTAAAACTTACTTTAATACTAAGACCATTATTAACAACAATCACTCTAACTATCCAATCATCCAACTTTTTTAATATTTAATTAATTTTTTCTCATCTGCATCACCAATATTCACCGCAGCCCAACCACATCTACATTTTGAATGACTTATCCATGAACACCACCCAACCATCCAAACACATCATTAAATATAATTAGTTTATTATATTTTTTAGCTAAAAGTTTACTTTTTTATTAAAAATAATATTGAAATTTATAACTACAACAAGAAATTGTAAAATTTCCAAACAGTAAAAGCGAATAATAAATAGAAACGAGGCGTTTAACCTTTTGGACAGCTAGATGTGTTTGTGTTTGTGGGTTGGACATTTTTGTGAGTAAAATAATTAAAACTAATGATTCGAACCGATTTCAAAATCTTTGGTATGAGTATATTCACAACCTTAAAACCTTAAAAATAAATAAACTAATAAAGTATTACTTTGATTCATAATAAATGTAGTTTTTATAAAATGAGTCATGAGTATGGGTCATAATCAGGTTTGGATTCAAATCGGATTCAGACCAATCTAATCCGCGCGCATTCAAGAGTTTGCATTATGAATATGTTCACTCGTTTGAATTGTGAACAAATTTGCCAATGAAATAAATTTTAATTTACATGTTAACGATTCTTTCTCATTTATTCAACTTGTTATAAAAAATTTCAATTTTGTGAAAATATCACTATTTTTAAATGAACTAATTATACAAATAATAATTATTCAACCTTTTCCATATGAATTTATCCAGATTTGAATGAACTTGTTTCAAATTTAATTCGTGATGAAGTCGATCAAATTTGAATAAGTTTATGTATATCAATGTCATCAGTCACAATAACAACCGACTTGTTCGACTTAAGTGATGGATGTAGGTGGGGTCATCGTTGTCCTACGAGTACCTGAAAATTCTATTCAACTTAAGATCGGTTAAGCCGCCGTCGACCCTACGTGCAATAGCTCCATCCCTCGCGATTCCAATCTCCGTGACTTCGTCTGTCTGCGTAACTATGCGAAGAAGACAATGACTTGTCTTGGGCTGAAGGTTGCAAAGCTGAAGTTGTGCTGAACAAGTAGAAAGCAAGTGGCAAGAGACACAATCCAAATAAAATTGCAGAAGCCCAAATGTCGAGCAACTCTCAATCCCCTATTTCCCCCGGCGTGTGTGCGCTTCCAGAAGATTCTCGCTCTATGCACTGCTTACAAGATTCACAACACAATGGCAAATTGAAGCAAGTCTTGCTCTACCTTCACCTTCGAATCCCTTCCATTGGTCACTTAGAATGGGCGATTAAAGCAAGGGGATCGCGATGTCTCTGCTTTTATCTCTCAATTCAATTTCAAGCAGTAAAGGTAAGATAGCTAAAGTATTTGTCTATTTAAAGTTTATAATCATATTATTAGTTTTAGTGGTGGTGATGGTACAATACTAATATTTCAATTTACTAGTGGTGAGTGGTGATGGTTTCTATTATACTAACACGTGTCTAGAGAGAGTACAGATTTCATATCGACAATGCTAATATTTTAAAATTTTCTTCCATCTATTTGTTATTAATGTCATGCTAAAATAAAAGTGTTTGCACAATATATATAATTGAGGGACAATAAAAAAAATCACTATGAGTGATAAAGTACTAATATTGTTGTGGTTATTTTCATATTAAGTATTATTTCGGTTCAAACTATGAGAGTACTTATACTAATAATGATATTCTAAGTCATTTGAATAAATAATTGAAATTGTTACTTGATATATTTGGGTAACTCATTTACATGATTCATGGTTTGATAATATTAAAAAGGGATAATTGCCATTTAAATTATAATTTTTCGTTGACTTCTGGTCAATCCCATAACTTTTAAAATTGGAACATAAAATCATAACTTTTGACATTTTCTCAATT
>JAYDZE010557891.1:0-12905 GCA_034509125.1 Monilaria moniliformis | reverse complement strand
AAAATATTATTTGATTTTATAAAAAATGTTATTTATATGTAAGAAATTGTTATTTTATAAAAAGTGTTATTTATTGGGATAAATTGTGGAAAAAAATAGAAGGAAAAAAAGGAAAGAGAAAAAGAGAAAAAATTACCTCCAACAAGATCGAACCTGTGACCTCCAGTATGCAATGGAGCCGCATTACCACTGGGCCAATGTATGTTTTTTGTATTCAAGACAACAACATTATATTATATCTTATTATAAATGGTAATAAATAAATAAAAATAACTTCGGTCGGCCCGGGTTTGACCCGCGCGCACAGGAATGTAGCTCAAAAGAATACTTAATAATGATTATAGTCGATGCTTAGCTCTAAAAATCATGTGAGGTGGTGGCTAAATCAGAAGTGGTTATTCAAAAATATTTTCCAAATACTTGTCTGTCTTACGCTAAAAATTAAAAGATTTCATTGCAGGAAAAGTAATAAATTCACGCAACAAAAAGACTACCAAACAAACTGTGTGACAGAAATAGAATTGCAAACTCACATATAAAACAATCTGCATTCCAAATTATCCAAAAATAAGAACACTTTGTCCCCAAAATAATTTAGAGAAATGGATTCTTTCTTAGCTAACAATGCAGCAACATTCAAGATCAACTAAAGAAAACATAACTCAAGTTTCTGACACAACAAAACTAAGTTTCCAATACAACAAAACCAAGTTTCCAAACACTAATTCATGCACAAATTACAAGACACGTGCATTTGACTCTGAGCACTCGAAAGCGTTGACGTAGTTGTATTGCCCCCTACCAATTTGCCAACTTTTCGAAGTTCTGCCAACACTATAAAAATTGAAAAATAAAGAAATAAATAAGAATGTACATATAAATAAAAACAAAGAAATAAATAAGAATTAATTGAAGTAAAACACTTACCATCTTCATATTCTTTTTCAAAAACAGTTTCTAGTACATCTTCTTCAGCTTGAATAAAGATGTCACTTGAACTAGATTTCAACCAATCTTTAGAGCATACCAAAACTTCTACCATATTTGGAGTCACAGAGCTTCTAAATTCGGATATAATACGACCCCCCCCCATCTCAGCCTATGCTAAATGCAGCCTCAGAAACAATGTTGGATATGGGGATGGTCATGATATCTCTTGCCATTTCCAATAGGATTGGAAAGCGCGGGTTATATTTCGACCACCACTGAAGAATATCAAAATGCTTAATCTCATTGGCATTCATCTTTTATTGCTTATCCATGAAGTATAGGGTGATCTCTGACCTACCGGACACATCATCATCATCATCATCATCATCATCATCATCATCATCATCATCATCAAAAATCTCTAGATGGCTAGTCGAACATTCGCAAAGATCTCCTAGATCAACCGATATATTGGACATTGGTGTTGTTGGTGTGGTGTTTGATCCAAAATTTGGAGTCATCTCTTTCTCGTACAACTTAAATAAGTCATAAATTGATTTGTTCAACTCTTCCACCAATTCATTCGCCCGATCATCACCATACACCATTTTCAAACAAAAGTATACACGCTTCATCTTTTGTCTAGGATCTAACAATGCATCGATGTAAATTATCTTGTTCATTCTCGAGTTCAACTCAGTTTCCTCTAACCAATACTTCACAAGCTTCGTCTTCATCTTCGTGGCCAATCTTTTGATGTTATCATCTTCATGACTCTGCAACCGACTTATAATATATCTCACATTTTCTTCAAAAATATATGCGTTTTGATAAATTTAGTGCTTGAGATGTGAAGGATCAACTTATAAAACCTTCAGAGGTAACCACATATACTCTTGACTTCAAGCCAAGTTAGATCTTCAGGTACACCAATAGCGAGGTTGCGTTGCTTCTGCCTCAAATTAAGGACAAACTGATCAGGTTTCACTCTTTCAAATACCTTCATGATTGGATCATATAGCATTGCCGCCTCTGGCATTAAGTAGGTCGAGTTCTACCTAATTGACACATTCAAACACAAATACTTCGAGGTATTAATAACTGCTTTCACTTAATGAATAAACATAAATCACATTAGACTTATGGGAGATCTTCAAGCTGCGTGGACCGTATCGACCCTGGAATTTAGTCCACTCACGTTAAAACAATAATAGTAATAATTATTATAATTATTGCGAAATCAAGAAAAAATGAAATACACGTTATTTATAGCAGGACTAGTCATTTTTGTAAAATATATATGAAATTTGTTGCATGCCTCGTTTTACGTCCTCTCCATTAACATTTTGGCTAATGTGACCAATGTAGTATATATAATGGACAAACGACCCCTGAGGATAAACGAGATTATTCAATTTTGTAAGAGTTGTAAATTATTAAAAAAAAATCTTTCGCACTAAAAAATATCAAACTCACCGCATCAATTTGGTATTCGCCAGCCATTGCCTACAATTAAAAACCGAAACAATCTGTACATATATTATATTTCTAACTTTTATATAATACATATATATATATAGAGAGAGAGAGAGATAGAGTATCGTGGTTGTGAAGGTGGAGATGGCAATGAATGTGAGGAGGGAACAAGTGCAATGAGCTTTGCCATTGCCATTGCCACCAGATACTAAAAAATGTTAATTATTTTATTTCTGTAAGTGTGGAAAATGGAAATGCATGTATGAAAATTGCTTGCACAAGATACTGGATTCGGAACATTTATAGGATAGTAGGTCAGTTCTTCGAGGTGGATTTCTGGATATGGCCTCGATTAGAAATTTGGGGTTCAAATTGAGAATTCTCACTAGATTCAAATGAAATCTAACTATTTATTTATATTTATTATTAATAATTTTTTATTTCAATAACCAAATTACAGGGTTAGATTAATTAATTTGAATCTTATTAATAAAAATTTCATTATCGTCAAATTGTGTTATCAATTTATATGATCGATTAAATTAAACTCAAACGGTAATAGAAAAGTAAAAAAATTTAGTGAGCATTCCATGTGAACGTAGGCAAATATTGACAGACTGCGCATGCATACTGTTTACACCTTACACAGTGCACACAGAGAATAAAACAGATTAAATTCGAATGGTAGTTACAGCAATGCGCAACGCAAGTTCAACCCGTCCTAGAGGACGAGTAGGGGGAGACGCGCTGCAAGTGCGGTGGCGAAACTAGCGGCTCACGGCGAATGAAAAGAGGGCCAGCCAGCTCGCCACTCGACTTCCCCTTCTCCTCTAATAACAACTTGCGATGTTGCCCATTTAATGGACGTGCGAGTGTGCAACATTTGTACCTGATTTTTATTTTTTTCATTTATTTTTATATATTCGCTTTTTTATTTATTTGCGTTTTCTCTCTTTTTGCTTTTTTTTTAAATGTTATATTTTAATTTTTAGTTGCATATAAATTTAATTAACATATTAATTTAATTAGGATATGAATTTAAAATTTTAATAAAATTAATTAAATTTAAAATTTTAATTAAATTTAATTCACATACGAATTTAATTAAATTTAAAAATTTACTGAATTTAATTAGACTATATAAATATACATGATAATTACAAATTATATGTAATTTTAGAATTTTAATCATGTAACTTTTCTTATTTTAATAAAATTCATATTTTAATTAATTTCATTAAAATTTTAATTTAATTAGAATAAATAATAAATATAAGAAATAAATAAAAAAATATGATATCAAATCCATGAATAATTGAAGGGAAGAGATTGATAAGATATAAGGTTATGGATGTTAACTATTGAGTAAGAAATGAGGTAAAAAATAATGCGAGATCCAACGAAAAGATGGTGAAGAAATTTAGGTTGCGGATGCCCTTGTGTCCCTTCTCGATTACCAAGACCATTTGATCTTTGAGTAATTAGTCATGTCTGTAAATTGATCTAGTTTCTACGATATATACATTTGTCTTGGTAATTAAAGAGTTATACCTTAAGAAATTTATATTTATTTTTAGACCTTTATTGATAAAAAATGAAAGCATAATATATAGATTCAATCATTAACCTATCTCAACATTACACACTACTGTTTATTCATGTTGTGGTAGTAAGTATTAAGATATAAATATCCAGTACAAATTCGGAAAGACATTGTCATGGATTATCATAAAAATTTGTTGCAATTACAAATCATTGGCGAAAAATCCACAAACAACTGTAATTTATATTAACGAACATTATAATGAAAATTGAAGATAAATAAGTGCTGTAAACTAAGTATTTTCAAGGCATTTGATCCAATTTTCACATGGTACTTGTAAACGGTTTAATTTTCATTGGGAATTGGATCAATAATTGAGTCACATGGTTTGGGTATTAGATGTGAAAGCTATCAATAAATATTGTAGTAGAAAAATTGGGCACGATCTCTGGTAGAAGTTAGCATCGATCAACAGTGACAACAACAAAGTCACCGATATTATATAATTCCTATATATAGACATTTTAATTATGTTTTTCCTTAATTTCATTAGTTCTTTTCTGAGACGAACTGGAAGAATGGAACAGTTTCTTCCAATCGAAAGCTTAGCTCGAAGGTTTTGCTGTGATCACTTGGTCGATACAGAAATCCTCTTTTTCACCCAAAAAAAAAAACCAAAAAAAAAAAAAACCAAAAAGATAATGTAATTGCAACATGTGAGTAGCCTAAATAAGTAAAAGAAAAAATAAATGTTTCTCTCAATGTACATATATAAATAACGTTACAAAATATGGACATTTTTTATTCCTGCAGTTTTTTTTCTTTTTTTTTTCTTTTTCTGGAATAGGGTTCACGCATTTTCAGTATATTCACAATCTAATATAGATGAATAAAATCAATCAATCCAAGCAAGGTACTTGCACTACAAAATATATATATATATATATATATATATAATATCTATTAGTGATACAATTTTAGTGATATTAGGAGAGGTGTCACAAAATTTGTTATTTTTTAGGTGTTGCAAAATTTAGCTACATCCACACATGCATCTATAAACATTTGTGACACATTAAAATATAATTAAAATTTGTTATGTATAAAAATGTAACAAATTTTTTGACATCTATTCATGTAACGAAACTTTGTTACATCTCAAGTTATTTCAAAATATTTTTGTTACATATAGATGTCTAGGGGTGTTCGGGGTTTGGTTTAGTGCAGATTGGCACCAAAACCAAATCAAACCGCAAAATATGATTCGATTATTTTTTGAAGCCAAACCAAGCTATGTTAATATTGAAACCAAATCAAACCAAACTATATTGATACGGTGTTTAGTTTGCAGTTTGCATATATTATCTTTTATTTTTTCTTAAAAAATAATCAAATATCTAAAGTCTTCAAAAAGTATAAAAGTAGAATTTTATTGAAGATTAAAGGTAAAAAAATATGAACGCATTGAAAATAATTCTAAGATATAAACTGAGTATATGTCGCTCAACAGTAGAATCATACTTTAGCAAATAACCACTAAGTTCGACTTTTGTCACAAAATCAACAACTCAACTTGAATATTTTCCAAAAATAATGATAATAATAAATAGTAGCATCTAATTATGAAAACAGAAAATTTAATTGTGGAACCATCCAACTTAATGGATAGTGGCAATTAGCAAGAATAACATTAAGTTAGAAAAAAAATTAATAAGATAATTGAGCCATCTATCTTAAATAACGAAGACACTTCAATATATTTAAATAATGATAATTACTTTAATTGTAGTACGGTTATGGTTTGGTTTTTATTTTTAAAAATCAAACCTAAATCGTAAACCATAATTTTTTAAAATATAAACTAGACTATATTTTTCAAACCATAAATCAGACCAAATCGTACAAATATAATTTGATCCGATCTGACTTGCAATTTCAACCATATTGTGAACACCCCTATAGGTATCACAATCTCTCTCTCAACACATACACAATCTCTCTCTCTAAAACACATACACACATACACATTCGCACATACATATGCACACATACATCCACACAAATTTATTATATTATTTTTATTATTAACAAAACAATTTTTTAATAACTAATTACAAATAAATTGTCATTAAAAATATCTACACTTTCATGTCACAAATATAACGAACTATACTTTACATATCACAAAATTAGTCACACCCTCAAAAGTCACTAAATTTAGGGACATATCTTTATTTTTGGAACGCACATAATGCAACTACAATATATCACAATTTTATTATTATTCTTCAAATATTATGTCATTATTAGAACATTTTATTGCAATATTGATTCTTTATTGTTCATCTTTTTTAGATATATGTATATGAATCCGATCGTTTCTCACTCATATCAAATTCAAAGCCAGCTCAAGTTCAATATTATTAAATATACAGAATGTGATTATTTTTTTTATCCAGGAAGTGGTTGAGATATTTTACTGAATGGTCGGCGGTAAATAGTTGAGAAGATTATAGTGGGAAATTTGTTTTGATTCAATAATTGGATGGCATGTGCGTCTGAGGCAGGTACGTGACCTCTACAACGTCCGCAGCCTGCGGCAGCAATTCGCCTTCCTTCTTGTCTTCTTCAACGCATGCCTACTTTTCTTTTAACGAGTAAATATTTGTATATTATGAACCTGAATGCTCACCATGTAATCCTACAACTTTTTCAAGATACGAAGCCAAAAAACTACTTTTGACAAATTAAAATCAAAATTTTCCGACGATGATAGATGCTAAATTATTTTTTTCAAAAATATAGGAAAAAAATATTTGATTGGGGATGTCTCAACTAACCCTAGCATCCCCTAGATCTGTCAGTGTATATATACACAAGGAATGGTTTAGATGAGAGAATCCCTAAATATTATGGGAACTGAGAACTATTTCAAGTTCTTCAATGATAAAGATTAAAGGTAAATATCATCTTTTTTTTGGATGAATGCAGCACTAGGGTTCGAATCCTATGAAGAATGAATTTTGTTTTTTCAAATGCAATTAATTTCAATATGAATGAAGTAGGTAACTTTATGTATACGGTGCAGTGTTCTTACTTTCTTACGGAAAATTTAGTTTTCGAGATAATTCACCCATAAAGTCACTGCATTCACAATAAAATTAACTGCATTTCGAGAAAAAAAATGAGATTTACGCTCCTCATATAGAATTTGAAACTATAGTGCTACACATATCCAAATATGTGTATATCTTGCGGAATTTTCACATTTTTTTCCACTCAAGTTATCTATAATTTGTTCTGTTCCCTCACTAGCTATCAGATATGTTGCTTATTCAAAAACTGTTTTCTTTTTCGTTCGAGTGACAAAAACTAATATTTTCGCTATGCGAATGTGTGTTTTGAATAAATCATAAATCCTACTCCTTTGTAAACACATAATTGATACATGAGAAAATATTTTTTAAGGGCGTGTTCTTTTTGAAGGAAAAGTGTGGGATGCAGATATTTTCATCCTTTCTAGTATTCTTACATGTTCTCTAAGCGTGGATAATTTTTTCCAAAAAAATGGAAAAAAATTCGAAGCAGTTCATTTTCTCTCTTTTCACTTCAATTCAAGATAATATTATTGTGAAACAGTGGTGTGTTAGCATTTTCTCATATTTTCGACCTTAGAAAATATAAGATAAATAACGTGGAGATGACTAAAGTGTGATAAAATTACCTATTTTCTTATTCCTCATTTTTATTAATATCAGTATCCACAGTCTGGTCATTAGTAGAATTACTATATATTCCATATTCTTCAATCTTCATAGCAGGTTGTTTTATGAATCTGTACTCTAATCGGGCATATTGCGAGAATTTATGAAATAAGATGGACATTTTCAATTTAATACATGGCCTTTCCATTTTAGCAAGTAAATCATAATTAAACCTTAAAAAATCTCCATGTGAGGTAACAACAACTAATCATGCCTTTTGCCAAAGCCCAGCAACTTAGAGTTGGAATAGTGGTCATTGCTCAAATATTGAAATTCATAATTTCACTTGAAATTGAGCTTGTAATAAATAATATATAACCTTAACAAACTAGAATTCAACCAATCTGAATTTGGCATTAGTTAATAGTTCCAAGTGTGGACAAAAATATTGGTAAGAAATTGAAATATTCCCTAAACTTTCAACAAGAATTTATTCTTGACAAGAACGAAGTACACGTTGCTGGAGCATTTCGACCTTTAAGGTAATATTTATGTACATAAAAATACTCTCAAATAATTTTAATCACAAAATAAAAACGATGAAAATAATCAAAATATAGGTAAATTAAAATAATTTTTCTTAGTAAAACTACAAATATAGATTTACGGTACCTAGGAAGTCTTTGGTTTTAGGCGTCCTTCTCTCTGTCACCTGATGTAATGGAATTCATGATGATTATAATAAAAAAAGGAAATATATTCTTAAACTATTATTGTAAATGGAATTTTAGTCCGGTATACAATTACAAATTGATTAAATCCTCCACAAATTAAAACTTTCTGCTCTCTACTTTATTGTAAAGTGTATTGGGCCTCTGTTGCTTGAATCCTAAGCCACGTGAATCATGGACTTGTGATACATAATCAAGATAGCACAATTTAATTTGCGTATCAACTTTGGAAGATTTATAGTTTGTAAATTATTATAGTGGCATCTGCATGATTACTGATCATTTATTTTTCCTATCTTTTTGTGTTGTCATTATTAATTCCATTTTAGTAGTATGCGTAGTTTAATGGTTTTTCCTTTTCTTTTCAATGTTGATCATATAATTTTTGGGGTTGCTTTCTTAGCTAGCACTCACCTCCAATCAATGTAATTTTATTTATTTAATTTATTCTGAGTTGGACCATTTGTCTTTGTCCCTGTTAAATCACTCATCATATTCTCTATTATCCGGTACCGAATTTTTTATCACATATTTTATCAAATAATTATAAATCCTAAATGTCAATACGAGCTAGAAGAATATGTTGATTTTTCATAATTACGTTACAAAAAGCTGGCCAGGTTATGCTAAATTATTATCATCACAATTCACAACGCCTTATGTGGGCCAATCCAATAAACCCAATTTATATCCTCCCCCAAGGCCAATATGTTTATGATGTTTTACGTAAATTAATTGCCAACAAAAGTCACAAAATATTGTTTATCTCATTAAACTCTTAACTTTCATGATGTTCACAATTAAACCTCCCGCTAATTAATTTCCGATAATATATATGGATCAACTTTTTCGGAAAACTTAGCCGAAAAACAATGAAATTATACGTATATATATTGTTGATAATTTTGAAGGATATTTTGCATCCGTTTTATATCAGAAATGTGATTACTTAAAAAAAATAGAACTAACAGAAATGTGGCCATCAACATTTGAAAGAACAAAACATCCGACAATTTGGTATCTAATTAACTTTCGTTGCTGAAAGGGCCAGCGGCTTATAAATGGACTACAAAAATTGCAACAAAAACTGAGGATTGTCCGAAATATTCAAATTAACTGCTTCCATATATTCTTGGCAATGGCAAAATAAATAAGAACCCCAAAGTTATTTAGGGGGAGAAAATGATAAAGTGACGGATATGGAATTCTAATTTGGAGTAAATAATAAACATGTAGTGCTTAGGTATTTATAAAATCAATAGTTATACCGTATGGTCAGTTGCCCTCAAAGCTACTTAAAGAAGCCAACACATACTGTGAAAATTACTTTTCTACCAGCGGTAATTCTGTGAAAATATTAGTTTCTTCTAGAAAACTTTTGCTTGAATTTAACGACTTTCTGATTCACTCCGACAAATTGACGGTTTATTATAATAAGGTAATGAATTTTGTCTTTAGTTTTTATTGCTTCTTTTGAAAGAGTTCTCCCTAATAAAATGCTTTATGTATGTTTCTTGAGATCCCATCAGTCTAAACTCTAAAGATTCACAAGTACGCTTTTCGTACTGTGCAAAATTAATGCAAATGTATCACAGACTCCAGTATTTCACATCCATTTCCATTGTATAAGATAATAGATGTGGGATTTATAAACTAAATGAGTTATTTTTTCTAATAGGCTAGTCTTTTGAGATGAGTTCTCATATTTGGTCTATAACATCAGTGTTTTCAATGAGACTCGGACGACTCAGAGTGATGGCCCACGGAGTGGTGGCCTGGTGAAGGAGCCAGCCGTGACCAACGAGAGCGTTCGAGAGCCAACTCGGAGTGCTGGCCCACGGAGTGGTAGTTTGGGGAAGGAGTCAGCCGTGACCAACGAGGACGTTGACCCTTAAAGAGGGTCAATGTTACGAACTCCATTATCTCACATCGATTGTGTAAGGCAACAGATGTGAAATTTATAGACCAATGAGCTATCTCCTAATAGACTAGGACTAAATGGAATCTCTCTCCTAATAGCTAGATTAGTCTTATGGAATGAGTTGTCATATTTAGTCTGTAACAAAATAAAACTTTATCAAATGTCTTTCTTTAATTTTTGTGTGGAAACTTTTATCAATTATCTAACTTAAACGTCAATTGAAGGACCAGAGATTAAATGAAACCAAATATTTTCTAATTGAGAAGTAAAACATATGCGGTTTTTCACCCATCATGATCAAGACCTTTTGTAGAAAAACTGTTCGAATTCGGTCATTAATTCGTATAGTGCACCTAGATACTAAGAAAAAAAAAAGTTATTCATGATATAAGCTCGTCTTTATCACTTGTTTGTAGTAAGAAGTGCATAAATCTGCTTACACATATATAAACTGCATATATATCATATAAAAATTCATCCATCAGGTGTCATTAAGTTGA
Organism: Monilaria moniliformis; assembly: GCA_034509125.1. Taxonomy (NCBI): domain Eukaryota; kingdom Viridiplantae; phylum Streptophyta; class Magnoliopsida; order Caryophyllales; family Aizoaceae; genus Monilaria; species Monilaria moniliformis. The sequence continues at coordinate 2,100 of JAYDZE010557891.1, read as the reverse complement.
GTCGATCTAAAATTTAGAAGCTTGAGCTTAACTTTTGATTAGTATTAGCTGAACCAAAGTTCGAATTATCAAATATTTTCAAGGGCGCAATCTCATTTCAGTCTATTTGAAATATATTCCAAATTTTTGTCATTCTATGTGCAATCTTCATAGAACTCGATCGTGCACTAATATAATGTTTATCCTAAAATCTATGGTTTGTCGTCCCTAAAACGTTATTTAATTTGATTCTTTGTATTTCTATCGCGATTGAAGGTATTCGTATATTCATTATCAAATATCATGACCTTTTTCGCAAACTAATGAACCAAATATTTTCTATTATGTCTCACCATACAAAATATGAATTTCTATTTTGAAGGATATTCGAATAAATCATGAATAGTTCTGCTCATTAATTTCAAATAGCATCTCACACTTATACGGTGGATCTTCCTCTGACGTACATAGGCTAATTTCGACGAACCTATTTACTACTAAGCAGATAATTAATCACAGACTTGTGAAGGAAAATTGAACAGTATGAAGGGTTTCCAACAAACCATCAATTTCATTATTTTATGCGAAAATTAACAATATATTGATTTGAATCCACTTATTGTCTCCCATTAAAACAAAGGGAGCATCGTATTTATTGTAGCTTGTCTTTATAATCTTGTGGACCTTTAAAAGTTTTAAATTAAATATTATATATACCTATCAATCTATAAGTCCCCACTAGTGAAAAATTCAAGAAAATGATGAATGATCGCTACTAGGAGTTAAATACTTCAACTTTACGTGATTAAACAAATTGGAAATCTGCATTATGGCCAGAAAACATGACTGGATATGTGGACCTCATCTTGTTGATTAATCAAGAAAAACAATAATAACAATATCAAATTATATAATGTTGCCTTCCTATTTGTTTGGTAAAAGAAATGAAAAATATTAGTTGAACAGTTGGAATTCTTACACATCCTGTCTTTTGGTTCCTCACACTCCCGGAAAGCTCCAAACCCAATCACCCTATTTTATTCTTCGTCTTAACTGGATGATTCCATCGCTGCAGCCTATACAACAACAGCCTATCACACCTGTATTTAAATGCAATTAAATTTTGTAAATTTCTATGTTGGATCCTCTGTCTGAGATGTTGATCAGTTTGATTGATTACTGTCTGAAAATAGACCATTTCTGAGGAATTAACTACGTCAATTTTGGCTTTCTATTTTTGCCTCTACTTTTCTGGTCTTGAAGGGGGGTTTTGGGGTGGGGGGGTGGGGGGGGGGGGTGTTGTGTTGTGATGTTCCTTCATTTTTCTATAATGAAATAAAATCATATTCTTTCTCCGCCGAGAAGATTAAGCTTCTAATTGATATATGTTTAGTTCCTGAGGCTGCATCTGAGATAGGAAATCAGTGGCCAATAGGTATTTTTAGGTTGACTGGAATACTTATCCACTGCTAAAATCAACTTCACATTTAATTAGTGAACACTGATCAATAAATCTCCCGATTTATTAATAATCAGCACTCCTGATCATGACCGATATATATGGAAACTAAAATAAACAGAGAAGTTAAACTCAGATAGACAATCACAATTTCTGAACTTCATTAGGAAATTACTGATTTCCAATAAATAAATAAAAAAGGAAAGGTTTATAGCGTAAAGTCAAATTAAGAGCTTTGATTAAAGCCTTTTTGATCAACTATATAACAGGTCAAATGTCTGAGTAAAATTTTATAATCAACCGTTTGTACTAGCAATCCCAGTTTCCGAAATGCAGAATATATTTTTTGAAAATAAAACAGACCTGTAAGGCAGGTGACCGATCTAGCTCAATTGTATTCTTGAATTCTCAAAATAAAATAATGGTGACGATTTCCATCAAGAAGGGGAGGAACTATCGCTGACGACTTCGCGCTCGACCTCCCGCCGGTGGAAATTCCTGTGGCAGCCGCAGGCAGCGCAGCTGAGGGCAGCGGCGGTCCCTTCTGCACCGCCGGCCATGAACTCCCGGCAGCCATCCACCGCGTATCCGCCGATATTCGCTGCATGGTTCTTCTGGCATTCACCGTACCTCACGGTTTGAATAACTTGATTGCTTGAACT
>JAYDZE010557880.1:0-12905 GCA_034509125.1 Monilaria moniliformis | reverse complement strand
TATATATATACACACGATATGGTAAGAGAATACGGTATATACCTTATTATCAGTATAGCGTTTACCGTTTTTTCGGTATATACCGTAAAATATGGTATATACCAAATTTTCGGTGTACCGCGGTATACTGAAATTCATACCGTTACCGTACGATAACCTTCCGGTACGGTATCATACCATACTGAAATTTACGGTATACCAAAATTTTGATATTTTCGGCATTCTTTTGGTACGATAAGTCCGGTATGCCGGTATTTCGGTATTTTTCACCACCCCTAAACATGTTAGGATGGCGTATGATGTGATTAGCATTCTTATAACAATGATAGTATAAGAATCTTCATTTCGTATTAGAGCACATATTTTGAACAAATATACCAAAAAAATGCAAGCTCTTCTTTGCTCATGTAATTGGTTGCATAAATATTTTGATGGTAAGATTTTATTTTTAATATAAAGTAATAAATTATCAAACTGTATTATATTTTAGTATATATTTTTTTAGATAGTGAAAAGTTTGAATATTGTGAGTTCAAAGTAAATTATGAAGTTTCAGGTATTTGGAGTTTAGATGCATATCTGAGACTCTTTGATTCTATGAGGCAAAATTATTTTTGAACAATTTATCATTAATTTTATTTTATGTAATCTTTGACTTTTTTAGAATGTTTTACAATTTGAATTTTATGTTTGTCATATGATCTATATATTTAATTTTTGTATACATTTATATATTATAAATATAAATTCTTAAGAATAAAAAATATATAAATTAATTTATGTCATTTGCTTATAACCCGATGAGCCCGCTGGGCTAGCTCGAAACCCGAATGTTTAGGGTTAGGGTTGGAAATTTTTAACCCGATGAAATTCCAACCCAATTTGTCCGCACCGATTAACCCATAACCCGAGTAGGACTGACCTAAAACCCGACGAGCTGATTCGATTGACATCTCAACTTGAATTGTATTTATAAATGACTATGGGTTGATTATCATAAAAAATTTGTGACAATGTAAGAACATTGCATTGAACATATATAATAAAATAGAAGTTTTACCCCTTATAAAATTCGAATTCAAGTGTTACATCCATTTATCAAGAAATTACATATACTGTAAATATACGCAATCAAATAATTGAAAAAAATATTTACACCCTCACAATAAAAAAGGATTTTATATGGAGATAAAAGCATAAGAAATTGATGATTTGGAAGGTTGGAAAAATGATGAATTTGTTGCTAGAATTGCAGTTGAGAAAGAGAGGCGTTGCATACGGGAAAGAGAGATATAGAAAGAATTTGCTGATTAGTTTCTTAATTTTGTTATTCAATTTAGGAAAAAATCAAACAAATTAAAAATTTGTATATGTGAAATAGAAAAATGGGCTATTGGTTGCTAATATCTCGAACCATGGCCAAATTCCAGATTTTTCCATGAACATAAAACTTGGTCGTAAATATCATGAATTTTGTTGTTGGTTGAGATTTCCCACTATAATCGATTCCGGCGAAATGGATTCCTACGTGGCTTGTTGGATAATCTAGGTGGTCCAAAACGACGTCGTTGTGGCAAATCAGAATGTCTACTGGACAAAAACGACATCGTTTTGGCCAAATTTAAAACTTTAAAAAAGTAAAATTAATTTTCACGTTTCTCTCTCCCTAAACGACGACATCATCTTCTCTCTCTTTCTCATCTGCCATCGTCACTGCTCATTCTCTTCTCCAGCGACACTATCGTCCCTGCGGTGAAGCTGCCACCATCGTCGTCTGCTCATTCTCTTGTCCCTTGTCTTTGTCTCTGTCTTTCTCGCTAAACACATAAATCACACAAACTCGCAAAAACTCCTTAATCAATTCCTCCCAAAGTCGATTCATCCTAAAATCGATTCATCCTAAAATCGCAGACTGTATTTAGATCGATCAGTAATATAATTTCTCCCAAAAATCACAGATTGTAGAATGAGGGGCACGACGAACTTTGCGAGGACGAGTAGCGTGCGACTACGGTTTAGGTAGGTAGGCGGCGGATAGCACGATGATGGGCGGTGCGGCCAAGCAGTGCGGCGGATGAGCGAAGTGGGCGCTTGAGTAACGCAAGAGATGAGGAGGCTTACACGCAGCTAGGGTTTAGGGAGGAAGGTGGCAAACTGCACACGGATGGGCTATGCGGCCAAGCAGCGCGTCGGATAAGCGAAGCGGGCGCTCCGGCAGCGCAACAGAGAATGAGGGCAGCACATGGCTAGGGTTTAGGGAAGGAAGCAACGGATTGCGCGAGGATGAGCGACCATGGCGCAGTAGAAGGCCGAGGCAAAAGAGAGGCAGCGACGTGGCAGAAGAGAGGCGGCAGCGCGATAATAGATGGAGAAAGAGAGAGAGGTGGCTAGGGTTTGTGTGGAATATTTTGTATTTTTTTCTATTATTTTTGCTTCTATTTCAAATTTTTTCATGTCATGCCACGTAGTATCCATATAAGCAGTAATTATGGCACATCAGAATCGCTTAAGGCCATGTAGCAACAACAAAGTTCATGATATTTACGATCAAGTTTTAAGTTCATGGGAAAATCCAAAATTCGGCCATAGTTCCTAGAAAAAAAAGAAGGGATAAATGTCATTTAAATCATAATTTTACGTTGACTTTTGTTCAATTCCATAACTTTTGAAGCTGGTAAATAAAATCATAATTTTTTTTCTGTTTTCTCGACTATCTCGCGAATTGAAATTTAAGTGAAATTGGCAGTGATGTGGCAGCCGAATTTCCGACTTGGACAAAGCATTCGTTCTTCAAAATGATGCCGTCAAGGCTAATTGAAGGGGTAAATGCGATTTAAATAATAATGTTTTGTTAACTTCTGATATTTCATTTAACTTTGAAATTGGAACATGAAATCATAACTTTTGAAGTGTTTGTAAACTAAAATTTTGGCCTTATTTCTTAATTTCATTATTTTATTCGATTTTACATCGGGTATTCAGGGATTGGGGTATTCTTCTTCGAGTTGGGTATTGGGAGATTGGGGTATTCTTCTTCGAATTCGTAGCAATGAGCAGTAGCAGCCTCTTCACGAAGCTGCAAGGCGAGTATGAACATCAGCCCGCATCTTCTACGACTTCCAGCGCCGCCGCTTTTCCCTCGAGGTGCTCGGCAAGAACGGTTGCTTAGTCGAATGCGTCATCCACCACTCTATGAATTTTCCGATTCAAGGCATGACACAACAATATCCTCCAGCGGCGTGATTGGAGAGATAGAGAGATGCAGGGGAGAGAAAGATTGAGGAGACAAGAATAGGGGTTGGGTGGGAGAGGGTTTTGAAAATAAAAGGAAAAAAAAACAAAAAAAAATTATTTTAATGAAACAACATCGTTTTGAGCATCACCAAACGATGTCGTTTTGTTTACCAGATGTTTTGTCCACTTTGGAAATTTCGGCTATCATATCGTCCTCGATTTCACCAAAATTTGCACAGATGGAACAATTGAGAAACATAGTAAAGTCATGATTTTATTAGCAGAATTTATAAATTTTGATATTAAATAAAACAAAGTTATAATTTATATGACAATTATCTCTTTAAAATAATATAAGTGCAAAACATTAAAATTAATACACATAAGCACCGAAGAATCTTTTCGTGAAGAATTGAGAAAATATAAAAAATTATAATTTTATTTTTTAAATTCAAAAATTATGAATGGACCTAAAATCAATACAAAATTATGATTTGAATAATAATTATCTAAAAAGAATGAGTTAGCAAAATGAGGTTGGAACACCAATGGCTCCACGACGAGCGCCTTTGCAAGCGTCGCTCTTTAAGTTATTTACTCACCAAATAAAGGCAGCAACAACTTTACGTCACCTGGATTAACAATTATGCCCCTAACGTTTAAGGGCATTTTCGTCATCTCTCTGGGGCTCAGATGGCATTTCTCTCTGCTCTTGAATATCATTTTCGTATTCAAAAGGGCGAGGAGGTGGGGGAGAGAGGAAGCCAGAGAGAGATAGAGAAACGCCTTTCTCTCTCAAAAAAATTCAAATAACATATTTGCTATATATGCCTATACACCTTTCTTGATACAGGATCCCGTTAAGCTATAGCGCCATGGCTTCCGACACCTTCACCGACAGAAACGCCATTTTCCGCAAGCTCAGAGCCAAGTCCGATAATAAGGTTAATTTTCATTTTCCTATGTAATTTTGATGGGAAATGTTGAGATCTGATTCAGATCTGATCAGCTCTTTTTATTTGTTTTTTGTTTTTTTTAGAGAGTTTGTTATTTGTTATTTGAATCCTGGTTTGGATATCTGTATTTGAATTTCAGATGTGTTTCGATTGCAACGCGAAGAATCCGACTTGGGCGTCCGTTACGTATGGGATCTTCCTGTGCATTGATTGTTCGGGGGTTCATCGAAGCCTTGGCGTGCACATCAGCTTCGTGAGGTAATTTCTATCGCCGGCTTAACTTATCTTGTTTCTGTTTCTCTCTCTGAGGCTTTAGATTGTTGGTTGAATGGTATTTTGGGTTTAAAGTATCTTAAAGTCATTTTGAAATTGACCGTCTGTATTTGGGGATTTTATTTCATAGACGTAGCGTTTGGGGCCTGCAGTCAGGCTGCAAAGTAAACATCAGACCGTAAATTCATTGATAGCCTTTTAATATGAAAATTATTATTTCCTAACTTTTTGTTTGCGTCACATCTATATTATCAATTTCATTGATTTGCTTTTCCGTCTACTACTTACTGATTGAACTTGATTTCTTTTCTCAATGATATTACTTGTTTAGAGTCCCTCCCTGAGATTGCACTAACATTTCTTTACTCTTCTTCCGGATGGGAAAGCTGATTGGAGATACAATAAATTGGATTATATCATAATAATAATACTGTACATTGATTTATTAGGAATTAATAAATTGAGTTTTTATATTTATTATTGCTTTTTCATGCAGTATTGCAATGCTCAATTCAAAATCATGTAAATGTATTCAATTTTCAGAATATGACCAATAGGTCCAATAGAATAACTTAGTGGAAAACTGGAAATGAAACAAATTCTGAATGAGGATAAACTAAATGTCTTTAAATATCTTTCTTGCTTTCTGATTTTGCTGGACTTATTGGATCCCAATTACGAAGATGCTCAAGTTAGTTAAGTTTGGATTTTCTGTGGAACGGCCAAGTACTTTCAGACCCATCTTGCAGGCATTGTGTTTCTGGGTTCCAAGTTTTCTGTGAAAAGGACATTTCCAATAAAAAAATATGTACTTTAATATAAGTAAGACTACTAGTAGTTGTGATTTAATATTTGTAAGGATCTCTGTGAAGTGGATGGTTTTGATCTACAAATTCAGAGCTCTCCATCAGAAAGCATATGTTTAGTTGTTACAAATTGTTAAATACTAGTACTGTAACGCTTCACCATGAGTTTCTTATAACTGTTGAACACATAAAATGGATACTCATGCATTTTCTATTATCAAATTAGTTCTCCACTTTTAGTCATTGAAAATTTGAAACAATTTCATAATAGTCTGAAATGTACTTTGAGTATTGTTGACGAGTCAGCGGATCTTGTGGAGAATGGGGCAGATCGCAGTGCATTAGTTATTGGAAGTTGAAAAGGAAAGATATGAGAGTATATATTATCGGTTCTTGTATGATGATCTCTTGTCTATACTAATCTTATTTGTAATGTCCTATGTTGCTAATGTATTTTACAGGTCATCCTTGAACAAATGAAGTTTGTTTAGCCAACTGAATAACTTTCATTTTAGCAGTGGCATGCACTTAGTAATCCAACTAGACACTAATTAGCCATTAGAGCCCGTTTTCTGATGCTTGCTGCCAATTGCATCATGTGTTTGGACTTTTACTGTATTGAACATTCCCGTTTCCCAGTTAAATGAGTATGACCACAGCTGAAGATATAGAACTGACATTGGCATGCCTTAAAGTTTGAGTTTTCATTATGATGTTGAAGTTCAAAGTATTTTGATTTATTACAAACTCATGCATAAAGATTTTGCTTGAGGTCACCTGGCAGTGGTGTTGTGTATTGGATATAATGAAGTGGGCATTTTTGAAGTGGATTTGGTGTTTGCTTCATTTCTTGAAGTCCGCAAAATGTTTTTATCTAATGTCTGAATAGTTCTTTTCAGTATAAATATAGTTAAGAGAAACTAATCTCGCTACCACTAAAATTCCAATCAAATAGTAATAGTGAATCATTTCTGTAAACACTAAGGGGATGAATTAGATTTAACTGTGATTTCTGATGTTTAATATTATCAGTAGAAATTTAAAGTTCATGGGTCAGGTCTACTCCAGTAGTTGGTCAAAGAAAAAAGATTGAGCATAGCAGATTGATTAGTTGTATGGTCTTGATATTGTGCATAGGATTTTGGTAAATGGCTGGATTAGCATGATGGAGATTTTTCCCCTTAGAGATAGATGGAACTACACCTAATCACTGTAACTTCTTAGAAACAACTACAGTTTAATGAGCTCATCAGCCCGTGTCATACAAGCTGCTGCACTGTTTCCTTTCTGCGCAGCAAGTTTAAGTGCCCAGCCGAAACTGCTTAGGGAACTCCTTCCAAAACACGGGTCAGAAGTGAATTACTAGTTAAACCAATCTGCATGTTTTTTCCCCATCTCGATATGCTTGAGTAAATAATCGATGCTAAAATAAAAGGCTAGACAGAACTAGGAAACGCCATTGGTTCTCAGCATAAAGAGATTTCTGTTTTCAAGGGTACTTCTATTTTGTCACATTTGTTTCTGAGTGAGACTGGTCTAGAAAAATTGAAAAGTACAGCATCATTTATTGGCTAGGGTCATGGCTATTTAGTTAAGGCAACTGATCTCTGTTTTATCTTGATTTCTGTAGATTTGTAGTTTCATGCTGATCCTTGATTGCAGGTCAACAAATATGGATTCTTGGACACCTGAGCAGTTGAAGATGATGTGGTTTGGAGGAAATAACCGTGCTCAAGTGTTTTTCAAGCAGCATGGATGGAGTGATGGAGGCAAGATTGAGGCCAAATATACCTCAAGAGCTGCTGAGTTATACAGACAATTACTTGCTAAAGAAGTTGCGAAAAGCAATGCAGAAGAGGCAGGCTTACCTTCCTCACCCGTTGCTTCCCAGTCATCCCAACCTTCTAATGGATTTTCTGATGTAAAAGTCGCTGAAGAGTCCAAAGGAGGTTCTTCAAATGACACACTGAAAGAAAGCCAAGCTCTGAAAAATGGAACACCTGAGTCTTCTTCTTCTTCTTCACCTAGGGCCTCTCAAGCAGTTGCAACGATTTCTGTCAAGAAGACTCTTGGTGCAAAGAAAACTGGGAAGACTGGTGGGCTAGGGGCTAAGAAACTCACAAGCAAGGTTTGTATGAGCCTTCTTTACTGAACTCCTCGCAATGTATCATTGAGGCGCTTCTTATGTTTAGGTAATTCAAATGTTTTCATAATGCAGCCTAGTGAAAGCCTTTATGATCAGAAGCCTGAAGAACCACCCGTACAAGTTTCTTATGCCAAATCTTCAACCAGCAGCACTTCTGCAGTTGGTGCATCATTTACATCTCGATTTGAGTATACTGAAAATGGCCAACCTACTGAGATGAGTTCCGGAGGCACTCGTATTATTAACCATGTATCAGCCCCAAAGTCCTCCAATTTCTTTGCTGAATATGGCATGGACAGTAGCTTCCCTAAGAAAAGTGGTTCGAATTCATTAAAAGTCCAAGTAAGATAACTCTCATTCACCAACTTAAAAGTAGGATATAAACTTGCTAACCTTTTGAGGATGCTGGGGAAACTAGTTAATCGTTTCCTACTATCGCTTTTGATATAATGGACATCGTCAATCTCGTTATCTGGACAATGGACTTGGTAGATTCATGCACATAATTTACTTTCTTTCATTTGTTGGCAAATTCCTTTGTGGTCTAAAAGCATATTTGACTTCTCACAGGTGGTTTGAAACTGTATACTGTTACAATCTTTTGTACTTCTTTTCAATGTTCTTCATTGTCAGATCTACAACTTTTGCCCCTCTTAAAAGTTGAAGCATATGTAGACTTTTCAGAGAGTTTGTAACTGAAAGCTATTTTGGTCTTTTCGTTGTCTAAATGGTTTTAATTGGAAATATTTGCTTTCCATTTAACTTTGCATCTCATTATCTGCTGACTTATTCCTTTAGATTGTTTTTCTCTTGCTCTTTCTAGTTATGTGTTGAGTGCTATTGTAACATACTCCCTCCGTCCTTTAAAAATAGTAATTTTTTGTCATTTTGGTACGTTCACAAAAGTTAGTCCTTATCCATTTATAGACACTACACAACATATTACCCTCAATATATCAATTTATTTACTCTTTCTACTCCATGGTCCACCAGTCTCTCCACTCACAATATATTTTTTAATCATTACTAGCACTACCTTTGAGGGTCGGATTTTTTCTCCACTCACAATACACCAACAACATTTTCTGTACCCCATTAGGCCTATTTTTAGGGGCGGAGAGAGTATTAAGATTACTTTTGCTAGAAAGAAATGTTGTGGCTACTCCATGAATTACTTGAGCATAATCCATCTATTATCTGGCATCTTCAGGTTGAGGAGACTGACGAAGCGAGGAAGAAATTTTCTAATGCAAAATCTATATCATCTGCCCAGTTCTTTGGTAATCAAACCAAGGCTAGTGATTTGGAGGCATCAGCTACATTGGAGAAATTCTCAGTATGTCATATAACCCTATATGTATTGTGCTGTTTCTGCTCTATTTTTCCAATCTGTAAAAACAGAGGGATTGGACTCTCGTTCCAAAATTTTCTTCATCCTACTTTCCTAGTCTTCTTAGATGCATGGTTTTAGTTTATCTTATTGGCGAATGCTGTTTTTTGTCCATATGGTCCTACTATTAGTTGACACGGGATGTTTGAAGTTATTTTTTTTTGTAAGGATACATTGGGTATAAATCTTAGAAACATAAGGATTTTCTTTTCTTCTATACGAGTTCTTAGCAGATAAAATGTTGTCCTTTATGTTCTGGGTCTCACAGTGGCAGCTATATATGACATATTTATATTCAAAAGTATGCTGCAGTGCTTCCAACTGTAGAGAATGATTCTGATCATTTTGTGAAGCAGTTTGGTCTAGGACGTAAGGTGATAAAGCTCTATATTTTATTTCGGAGAACTTGGTTTTTCGGAGGAAGAATTGCATTGTCCTAGATAATAATAACAATAGTACCTAGTTGCATAATTCATATCTTTGATTCACCTCATTATGCATGTGAAATTGGTCTAAACATGCTCTTAATGATTCCATTGTGTACCAGGGGTCATCATCAATTTCTAGCGCTGATCTGTTTGGTCACGAGTCAGGCTCTCCTGTTGACATTACCGCGAGTGAGCTCATTAATAAGCTGTCTTTTCAGGTAAGTGCTAGCAACATACTTTTTCTTCAATATACTGATCTGAATCTGTTGGGAGTGCGTTGCTGTGTCTGTTCACGTCTTTTAGCCTCGAATGATTGGTTGTTTGTGTTTTCATCAGGCACAACAAGATATCTCCTCTCTAAAGAATATTGCAGGAGAAACTGGGAAAAAGTTAAGCACCCTTGCATCATCGTTACTAACGGATCTGCAGGACAGAATCCTCTGATAGAGTACAATGTATGTTTCGTGAAAAACGAGTTTGTATCCATTACATGCCCCATATTTTACGTAGTTAAAATGTAAAAAGAGCATTATTTTGAAAAGCTGGGTCATGATCTGAAGCCCTCGCGGGCTTGAGATATGTATGCTGTTTAGTTGCAGAAACTGCTTCGACAATGCTAAATGCAAAATGCTATTTTGGGTTAATGTGTTGATTTATTTATTTATTTATTTTATTTTTTTTTTGCTCTCACTTCCTGTAGTGTTAAATGCAGTTAAAACTGAGTTAGCTGCTTCTAATTTTCAAATTATCTCAAAGTAAAATTGAATTCCTTTGATTCGCTACATCTATTGTTTGAATGAATGTTCATTCAATAGTTTTAAATATCCATACTCTTGTTTCTCTTCCCTCCATCCACGAAATGAATAGCATGTTTGATCGGCATACGTTTTAAAAGAATAGTTGGTAGATGTTAGTGGATGTGATTTTAGTAGATAAATGATATTATCAAGAGGTCACACTATGTTAAGGATTTTAGTTGGTGGATGTGATTTTAAGAGTCTCACTATGTAAAAAAATGCGGTATTTTTATAAATAAGAGGTGTTTATAAGGTCGAGATATAAAGTAAAGTATGATATCATGTCATAAAAAGAAAAGTGGTACACTTTTATAGAAACCAAATATCACAATTGTGATATACTTTTTTTATAGATGGATGAAATATTTATTGTGAAAATATTTAGTTTTGGAGAAAAATCGCAATAAACTGTAAATTTCTAATATTAATATTACAAATTAAAGTTTATAAAAAATAAACAGGCGAAATTAAGATAGTCGTTATACACAGTTGAAATTAAAAGGTGGATAACAAATTGTATAAATTATAGTTAATTTTCAGAGTTTCAAACAAAAATACCTTAAAGAAATCTGGTTAATTTGACCCTAATACTGTATTGAATGAATTTACCCGGTATACTTAGTATAAATGACGACCATATGTATCACTCATGACTCGCAACATTCTAGTATGGCCAGTTTAAATTGTCTCAATTTATATTAGGTGTACTAGAATATTGTGCGTCACAAGTCATGACTAATAAAATAGTCCTAATTTATATCAAGTATACCAAAAGTAAGAACTTTTAAGTATCTTAATGCCAAAATTGATTTAAATTTAGTAAAATTAAGTTAGTAGTTAACATTTAATTTCCACTATCCATTTTGCACATTTTGCACCATTAACATAAAATAAATTATGGTTGGAGTTCATGATTTTAGAAATAATTAATCCTTTAAAATATACAGTGTTGTGCACTTAAAAAGTAATCAATTCGGTGGAGTTAAGGCTATAAGAGTATCCACAACACTGAGCACTAAGAGTATATATAACGCTAAGCAGTTACATTATTCACGTGCTTTTGAGCACTACCCACTATAATTGAACATTAAGAAGTTAAGCACTTACACTATTCAAATTAAATTGATTTACGACTAATTTCATTAAAACAACTTAAATTTACATAATTGAATTAAAAAAGTACATAATTGAAATTAAAAAAATTACATCATTTAAATAAAATCATATACATCTAGAGGAACGAAGCATGCTCTAATTCCTTCAACTATATCATGTTGGAGTTGACCATGTTGGTCTCTATAACGCATTGTTAGCGCTCCATATCATGAGCCATCCGAAATTATTTTTATGTCTATTTCCATATCTATGGTTAGGATCTCTTTTCATCTAGATTTGTTGCCTCAAATGAAGATTCTATTCCAATACATGTAAGAATAATAATTCCATCTACAACCCATGAATTTACTATTCTATTGAGTCAAAACAAATATTATGATACATTTATATATAATTATTATATGATATTATTTTATTTTTCTAGATCTATGAACACACACAAAATGATACGAACCTCCCGACCTATTATATCATGCGATGAAATAAGAACAGAATAGTTATTCTCATAGCTATTTCAATTCTTATAGTATCGTAGACAGAAAACATATTTTCAACTTTTATGCATGGAAAAATAAATGACTCGAACTGCATAAGTTATAGCACTCGATTTAATAATAATAATAATAATAATTAAATATAAATTTTTAGCGCATGTAATTTTTTAAATTCATTACATTCTTTTGGATTATGTACATCAACGTGTATTTATGTAATATATTTTTCAAAAATACATGTCGAGCCTATACATTTTTATATATGGACGTTTATTTGGTACACGAAGAAAATACAACATTACCTTAGATATCTATTGTTCTTCCATTAATTATAGAAACTAACTGCCTTCAAAAAAAAAAAAAAAAATTATAGAAACTAACTATTAATTTTGCAACTACTACACATGCAATATAAGTCCCATCATTATGTGATTAATTTCTAAGATATTTCTACTATTTTGTCATTTGTTAGTTCATTTTCCATTTCTAGAAAATTTTCTCTTAAGCGTATTAAATTAGGAGAATTGTTATATTGATCAATCCCATAAATATTACATGTTACCTTCATGAAATCGTTGAGTACATAATTTAGGAAAATATTTGTTCTCATAAGTATGTCCGTGGGTCACTTGTTCATCAAGTTTTCAATATGAAAATCCTTCTACTTATATGAAATAATAATAAAATAATTAAAATTGAACTATATATCATAAATAACTAATTAATTTTGAATGATTCACTTGTAAATGGCATTTTGACTATGGATTTTGAGTTTTATGGTGATAACTGTCAGTTTTTAATTGTTCGGTCATTGACTTTTAAATTATAATTATGTGTACATCATATACTAATGATACATATCAAAAGCAATAATGATATATTAGAGATTTTGAAAAAAATAAAAAATTGAATGTCGTACCTCAGTTTTCGCAATTCAAATGACATATTTTAATCAATATGTTGATTCATAATACCCTATATAATGATAATACTTCATTATTGCGCATGTTTAAGTTATTATTGAACATTATTTTTAAATAATGTAATGATACAAACTATATATACTAATGACATATTGGATGTCCATAATGATATGAAATAATAATTAGATTATTAAAATTAAACTCAATATCATAAAGGGATAATTGCCATTTAAATCATAACTTTTCGTTGACTTCTGGTCAATCACATAACTTTTGAAACTGGAACATAAAATCACAACTTTTGACATTTTCTCAATTATCCCACATATCAAAATTCTAGTG
>JAYDZE010557869.1:0-12905 GCA_034509125.1 Monilaria moniliformis | reverse complement strand
ACGGGTTAGAAGATCCAAGGTTGGAACTCGTCACGTGGAGAAGGAGCAAGCCATCATCAAGTCTTTGGAGACTTATTCAATGTAAGTTTTCGAATTCCTAGAAAAGCATGAGTTAGGATTTAATTATTCCTATATGCTTTTATTGCGTTCTAGTCGTAGGATTTGCATGAATTTAATTTGAATATGATTCCCATATTATTCCTAGAAAGATCCCGGGTAGGGGATTCCTTCAATGGAATATTCAAACCCCAACAATGTCACCTTACTGCTTGGTGTTCGGCAAGATGTGTTATCTACCGGTCAATTTAGAACACAAAACATATTGGGTTGTCCGGCAAATTAACATGGAAAGTAACAAATGTGAGGACCAAAGAAAGCTGCAACTTCAAGAATTAGAGGAAATACGCTTGGAGGCCTATGATACCTCGGTGTGGTAGAAGGAAAAGATAAAGCTATGGCATGATAAAAATATTCGCAAGAATGAGTTTCACGCTGGCCAGTTGGTGCTTCTGTTCCAATCCAGGTTGAGGCTAATGCCTGGGAAGCTGAAATCAAAATGGAAAGGCTCATATGTTGTCACTGGGCTGGGGTTTAGCAAAAGTTGTGGTGGTGGAAAGTTGAAGAATTGAAATCACAAGCACGGCAGACTAGCGAGCTGTCCAGGTGACACGTCAACGAGAGGCAGGATCAGACACTAAACGCTTTGAGAAGATCACATTTGAGGAATGGTAGCCTCGAAACAATATAAGGATCTTGAGGGTGCGGGTACAAGAAAATGTCGCGCACATACCCCAAGAAGCGGGTATATAAAAAAGAGAAGAGGCCAAAAAGATTAGTTCGATTCCACAAGTTTCACACCGCAAAATCCTAAGTGTTGGCGTTTTCGGAAGAGAGATGAAGAAGATGTAGAGAGCTGCCATTGAGTTTCACGAAAAACGACCTCAGTCCTCAGTTTCGCCCTACTCTAATCCTTAGCCGCAAATCCTTAAGCCATTTCATTACATTCACTTATGAAGAAATTGAAACATTTGAACACTTTGTCGCTAGTAGTTATCTTTTCAGTTTGTAGTTAAATAGGTTTGTAAGCAAGACTTATCGTTTATCTTTATACTTTGAATATCATTAGTTAAGTCCTGTTTGCCAAATCTTGTTGTGAAGCTGTTTGAATAACGTAATTTTTTGTGTTCCAAATGCTAACTGTTGAATCTTATGTGTTGCTTTCATTGTTAAAGTATTATGCGTAGTGTAAGTATTCATGTTTAATGCAAGACAATAGCGCCTGTAGCTGCAATTTGTGGTTAAATATTATGAATAACTTAGACGTTTATGTCCGTTATCCTAAGCATGTTCAATCTTGTGTCTGACTACCTTTTGCTTTATAATTTCCTTCCATGCGCATTCAATGGTTTAGATAGGTAGATTTAACACCCGTCAGTTAGGCAGTTATTAGGTGTTGTTTTCGGTATTTAATTTATTTAGCTAAAATGAACCCCACTGGAAGTTCAGGCCAATGACTCTATAACTCTCAGTTCTAAGAGATAGAGCTTGAAAGGGACGGAGGGAATGGGGTGTTGGAGTGGTCCAGCATAGTACGTCTGAGCTCTGTAACAGTTTAGTGCCAAGTATCTAAGGGGGACCACAAACCCTGCAATGCATAATCGCTAAGTAGAATTGGTTGTAGGTTATTTTTTCAGCTTTAGTTAGTAGTACTACCTTACAGAGTACCACCTGTACTACCTTAAGTATGTTTAATATCTTAAATGTGTTTAGTTAACTTATTTGTGTTAAGTGAGTAGGTAATTTTTCGCACTTAAATAGGTAGTTTCCCACAACATAAATGCGTGGCGGCATCGCCAACCTTCCAAAACACACCTTCAACCTGGGCAAGCAACCAATCCTCGTGGGATCGACAAGCCCTACTTACCGATACTAATCTAGTATACATAAGGAGAGTGGGGAACTACACAAATTCTTTGACGGACCTGGCGTGTTTCAACGACAACACAAACTCATCCAGACCATCTCCATCAAGCAGCAATTCTATTAAGTTCAGCTCAACTTAATTAACTCTTTTAATATTAATTCACTCCAATAAATAATTAACATTGCACTATCGCATATATCCATGTTACGAATATGACCCATTTTAATTAATTATTTATCGTATTTAAGATGTTAAGTATTTATTAAATAATTTAAGCTTGATGACAACTATAGCTAATTAATACATTTTCTAGAAGTGGAACAACTCAAACTTTTCAAGCTATTTTGTACAATAATCCTTTTCGAGCTCCTCTAAGGAATACCATCGACTCGGGATCACCCGAGACACGATGCTATGCAATAATACTCTAGTACTTCTTGTTAACCAATTACCGCTACCCAATGTACAAAGGTATAGGGTTACAAAAAACCCGCACATTCTAATACATCAATGCACTACATAATCAACCATGTATACTCAATGTTATCAACATAGATTGATAAATAACAATCTTTGAGACCTTGTTCTTCACTATAAGCATAGAAGAATTTATCTCACTGTGAATTCCATTTTAATGAAATAACCACACCAGTATCATTTGTTAGCTAAGATAAGCTTAATACTGCCATATCTATTTGGTATGTGAACTTATTCTACAAGAAATTAATTAAGTGGTCTTTAGTGATCTTTTAGCCACCATAAAGTGTGCAATATAGAAGATGAAATTGTTTGCGCATAATATAAACAATAGAATATAAAAGGCAAACTAGTGACAAAATAACTCAGTTTTTATACATAACATGAAATAAGGTTTTTCAATACAAAACACCTTTAAAGCATCCTTTCACTATACAAACCATATCACTTCCACCCCTCCAATTATGGAAGATTGAACTAAAGGGTTGGACCCTCATTCTCATCAATGTAAGCCTATATCGTCTTCGTAAAAACATAAAGAAACTTGTCTGAAGCCTCGGGTGCAACTGTAGTGGGCAGGTCTTCAATGATCGAAGCCCTAGTAATGGTGGTCACCTTGTATTGGCCAGAGACTTCTTCTGCACCTTGAGTACCAGTACCAGCGGTTGCCTAGCCTTCGACGAGGGACATCCCGGTTTTCTCCTATACCACCCATGTGGCCACAACCCGGTGAGCCGCACCGCCTCTTATGCACGACGCATAATTAGGTCACCTCTCATGCCAGTTCATCCAAGGCCATTAATCTTCACCAGTCTATACCTGAGAAATAATGAAAATATATTAGACCTACCCTGTCTAGGTAAAAAAGGATGAGCAATAAATTACCCATCTCTTCGGTCCAGGGTTTCCCTTAAAAATGACGAAAGTAGCAAATGGCCGTTTTGGTCTCCTCCAAATGACAAACCATTGGTGATCAGACTTGCCTATCTGTTCAGTAATATGGTCCAAACGAGTAATGCAAGTATCTACTCAGCTAATAAGGAGTAATCCATGCTTTCCCTTATCCAAGGCGAAATGATTAAACAACTTTGATGCAGGACCCTAAAAGGGACCTGGAGAAGAGACCTGAGTCCACGAAGACCTGGCAGTTCTAGAGATAAGATCTACACATGCCCCAACAAACCATCTTTCTACAATACCCAGGCCTCAACTCAAAAGAAAGACATGGCAATACCCTGGGATAGGCCATGAAGTTTAATAACTAGGCCTTGCCAAAAGACTTGTTGTTGTAAGAGACCTGGTGGTTAGACCTGACCTGGTGTAGTAGAGACTTGTCCCAATGAGATTTGGTAGCGAGCACGCATAATTCCTTAACAAAAACATTACAACTAATTATTGGGATCATAGACACATGCCTTCTCTATAGTCATCAGAGGTGATTGTCCTTCTCTGCAACACACCGAAAAAATGGGTTCACATGATGTGACCAAGCTGAAAAGTTGTCCCCTAGGTGATGACCATTTTACCCACTCCTAGTAGCCAGAATGACGAGAATTTCCCAAGGTACTTACCTCTTTGTAAAAATACCCCCCCCCCCCCATTTTTACATGCAACAATACGCACTATCTCTTGCAACCTAATTTCTTGTACCTCACGGACACAAACACTACACTCAACATACACATACGCCAAGTTTACGGACCTTGAGCTGACTTATGTGTCAAAACAAAATATCTATGAAACTTTAGAAGTTTACCGTCTTAGTCAAAATATCAGCCATTTGGTCTACTGATAGAACAAAAGGCAATTCGATGATATCTCCATCAATCCTTTCCTTAATAAAAGGTCGATCCACCTCTACATATTTGGTTCTATCATGGTGAACTAGATTTTCTGCAATATTTATCGTTGCCTTATTGTCACAGAATAATGCACTTCTATAATGGATGAAAGTCAATCTCAGTCAACAACCTTCGCAGCCACAACATTTCTGTCAGACCACTCTTTAGCCCTCAAAATTTTGCTTTGGCACTGGAAATGGAAACTACGTTTTGTTTCTTACTTCGCCAAGTGACTAGATTTTCTCCAACAAAAAATAAAGTTGCCGACCGACGATCGTCTATCCATTGGTCTACCAGCCCAATCCGCATCAATATATCCATGTACTTCGAGAAGTCCATTTTTCTTAAGCAATATACCCTATGTCCGACTGTGCCCTTAACGTACAATTATCAATGTTGATTCTAGATAATCCACCTGTGGCTGATGCATGAATTGGCTAACTATTCCAATTGCATAGGCAATGTTGGGTCTAGTATGGGAAAGTAAAGATTACTTTCCCAACTAAACGCTGATATCTTCCACGGTCTGCCAATTCAGCACCTTCCACAATCTGCAACTCAGGATCCAGTAAGATGGGCATATCTACTGGAGTATAATCCAACAATCTTATCTCAGCCACAACGTCCAAAATGTATTTCTTTTGTTGCAGAAAAATGCCTTTTACTGATCTCAAAACTTCTATTCCGAGGAAATACTTTAAAGCCACTAGGTCTTTCATTTCGAACTCCAAAGATAGGTTTTTCTTCAAGTTTTCAATCTCTTCAGAGTCATCACCTATAATAATCATGTCATCGACATAAATGACCAAACATGTTACTCGGTCACCCCTCCTCTTCATGAACAGAGTATGATCATAATTACTCTACTTAAATCAATATTTCATCACAGCCTCTGTATATCTCCCAAACCAAACCCTGGGTGATTGTTTCAATCCATACAAAGTTTTTTTTAGCCAACATACTTCACCACTCCCAAACTCGCCCGAGTATCCTGGGGGTGCCTCCGCCTCCATATATACCTCATTCTTTAATTTCTCATGCAAGAAAGCATTTGTAACATCAATTTGGTGAAGTGGTCAATCTCTGTTTGCAGCAACCGACAATAACACTCTAACAATGTCCATCTTGGCTACAGGGAAGAAGGTCTCGGAGTAATCAGCTCCATATGTCTAGGTATAGCCTTTTGCTACCAATCGTGCTTTGTACCTCCCAATCGAGCCATCCGGTCTACATCCTACTAGTTTCTTTCCTTTTGGTAGTCTACATTTCTTCCACGTATCGTATCTAGTCAAAACATCTATTTCTTTTCTCATTACATCTCTCCAAAGTTTTTATCTCATAGCTTCTTCAACTAAATGGGGAATTTCTTCTTCTTTGTACAGCGCAGTATCAAATACTTGGGCCATCTCAGAAAGATAACTTTTAGCACTGTTCATGATAGAATATTGTGACCTCCTACCAGTTCTCTCCGGGAAATATCTCTTTGGTGGACCTCTTTATTGATTCTTGGGGACAATACATGTACCCAATATCTCCATCTACCTCAACAATCTGCTCTTTATTACCATCTACATGTACCTCAGTATTCTCCTCTTAATTGACATCCTCCCGAAATTTTCTAACACCATCATTAGGTCCAAGTATAGGAATATTGACAACTTCATAATTCCTTACCTTAGGTATCAAAAGTTGAGAAGATTCTGGACAATTTCCACTGAGCTTTATGACTGTTTGGGTCATATGATATGTTTTTTGATTGACCCCATACCCGACAAACACACATTTAACAACACACGGAGAAAGTTTAGTTCGTTCATGTTTAGGTATGTGAACAAACACTGGCAGGAAAAGACTCTGGGTGAAGGGTAAGGGCTAGTGGTATTTTGGCTTTCGTGGAGTGGACTTGGAGAGGAGTTTGAAGGTTTAGGATTTTTGTGGGAAGACGATTTAGAAGGTAGATAGAAGTGGCTAAGACTTTGGGCAAAAAATGCTTTGGAGCCCGTCATTCGATGAGCATTGCTCAGGTCGTTTCAAGAAGTATTCTATTTTTTCCGTTCTGCTACTCCGTGAGGGCAATTGGTTTGATGAACTAACTCTATTTCCTTAAAGAACTGTTTCATGTGAGAATTAACATATTTCCCCCCATTATCAGACCTACAGATTTGACTGGACTTTTGAAACTGGGTTTCACCGAGAGCATAAAAGTGGGAAAACTTCTCAAAAATCTCTGATTTTTTTTTTTAAATATATCCAAGTCATGTGGGTACAATCATCAATAAAGAGCATAAAATATTTAAACCCTTGACCATCAACAACAGGCAGAGCCCTAAATATCGGAATGGACTAAAGAAAATACAGATTCAACACGTGTCTTATTGGGCTTAAAGAAATGTCATTGACTTTTGGCTAGAATGCAAGTGTCACAATTCATATCTCGAGATTTAGCGAATTTATGATAGGAGTTTTATATAACCCGTAAAAGGATGCCCTAATCTACGATGCCAAAGCCAAGCCGCTCGATCTGTAGATCCATAAGTCAGCATTGCAGTGCCTTTTTAATTTATCCCATCCACGTAGTATAGCCCATTTCATTCAGTGCCACGTCCAATAATCTCCCTAGTCTTGATATCATGTAACCAAAGAAAATGAGGTTGCATCAGTAATGTACAATTCAGCTCCCTCATGACATGACTGATTGACAATAGTTTATGAGACAAGGATGAGACATAAAGACAATTTGATATTTTATGAGTAGGAGATATTTCAATAGTTCCAGCCCCCTCGACTGAAGTTAATTCCTCATTAGCGATCTGAACATGTGTTTTCCAAGATTTGGTGATCTCAGTAATATCCGATGCATCAAAAGTCATGGAATTAGTAGCCCTACGATAAAAAATCCACTTATCATCTTTTTTATCATGAATTTTTTGTGTTGTATAGGCAAAAGAATCATTTTTTTTATAATGTGAAAGCAATTTGCACAAAGAATGGGGTTGTTTTCAATAATTTTTGGAATTTTAGGGTGAATTTGAAAATTTCCAGAACTTGAGGGATTAAATTGGAATTTTGCAGAAGTTAGAGGACTAAAGAGAAATTTCCTAGAAGTTGGATGACCTAACTAAAATTTCCATAAAACTGGGGACCCTCTTGCAAATTAGTTAATAACCCTTTTTTAATTATGTTTTCTCATTAACTTCCGTACCCCCTTTTTCTTTCTTGAAGAGGATGTAACCGTATCCTCCATTGGCGCCTCATCTCCTTGCAACTGCGTCGGACGATCGCCTCCTGATAGGATATGCAGCCCGGCCCACCAGAAGTTCAGCCCAACAACGAGGAGTTCGGCCCATTAGAAGTCCAGCCCAGCCCACAAACAAGACATCTCGGCAATGAAGGAGCTCGGACTAGGGGTCGACAGCCCGTCTGTAATGGAGCTCGAACCAAAAGCCAATCAGCTCGGCTATACGCGAGTTCGGATCAAAGACATGCAGCTCGGCACTAAAGCAGGTAGAAGCTCGACTGCAACCGCCCACTACCTCCACTACTTTCTAACCGCCAGCCACGATCCAGGAAACCACCCCACGATCTCTGTAACCGCTGAGTCCCTTTAATGGCTCTTTTACTCAGATTAAACTCATGTAATAGTATAAATATGGAGGGTCTTAGACGTAGAAGAGGTTGAACACTCTACTTGTATACCTTGAGCAATAATACGACTAAATACGCTTTGAGCCGTGGACGTAGATCCATCACGATCGAACCACGTAAAAATCTTTGGTCTGTACTTACAAATTCCTAACCCATATCCGACTTTGACAAGCCCGCGAAAAAAAGTTCGATCACCTCTCTTTGCAGAAATTTCACATCCAACCTCATGTCTCACGATGCATTCACAAACGCCCGTCGTATACGCCCTTGCATGCTCCTCACAACCCATCCCTGCAACAATCTCCTCAAGTGGGTGACCTGTCGCTATCCCGAATTATGTAGCCAATATTGTCGAGTTTTGCCTCTTCCACGATGGTTGTGTCTTGTGGTGTTAGGGGTTCACCGATGGTTTCCACATCTTTTTTCTTCTCCTTAAGTATTGGCTTAGTCGAAGAGGTTAAGAACTGTCGGATTATTGCTGAAACTTTTTTTCAATCAGGGTTTCTTGCTTTCTTTTGGTCTTTTGGACATGGACTGATCGATGCACTGTGCCATGTTGAGTTGTATAGAGTTACTTAGAGCATGAATTGAAGACATATTCCCTTGATCTGTGTATTATGATTACAAGATGTTTTCTTATAGAGATTGAAAAAGTAACTATATGGAAAATCATAATTCTAAATTAGGACTATATCAATCTAGTCAGATTCTTACCTTCTTGCCCTTGTTTTTTGATTTCTTTTCTTTCTAACAACCCCAAAATCGAGTCTGCTGGAGAAACACAAAGTCAAATATACTTTACTTGTTTGATTTTGTGTGTTAGAGAAGATTTGCAGAATCTCCTTAAATTCAAGAATGAAGCATGAAAATGCAGAGCTGCAGTGGTACGATGTTGCAAACTCTAAAAACGACATGATTTGATTGGTGCTTTTTCCAATGGCACCATTCAAGTTCCCTTCTATAAATACACGGCGAACCCTAACCTTTGAAGGTTACCAAAAGAATGCACAATCAAAGTTGCAAGCAATTAAGATCTCAGGGGATTTCGAATATGAGAATTCCCTAAGTTTTTAGTGATTCTTTCGATTTTAATCTCTATTACATCTAAAGGAATCCAACTAATATTATCTTATACTTCTAGGCTTTTTGTTGTAACATCTTAAGCCTAGTTTGTAGAATTTATTCTTAAACAGATTATTCCTTTTAATTGGAAAACAAACCAAACACTCTTTACTTAATCTCTGTAAAGTTTGTGCGGAAAAAGAAGGCAAGTAAGTATCAAGGTTACCGCTGTTGAAAGCAAAAGAGAAATCGACTAAGTTAGGTCGATGAACAAATAAAGTGAAGTCATGTGTTATGTTCCTTGCACCCTGTGCACAAATTGTAATCCCAAGTTACTGGATTGACTGATTTAATCAATCAATGGACTTAAGAAAGGACTCTTCGAACCACATAAAAATACTTATGTTCTTTACGTTTCAACATTTTACTTGCATGTTATAGAACTGTCATCACTATTGCACAAGTGTGCACTTCACAAAGTAATCTTCAAACTAACAAAATAGTCACTTACTACTGAAAGAATTTCAAATTGACTAAGTGTGAAATCGACTAAAGTACAAAACCAAGATTTTTAATAAGGCATGATTAAGCACCACATTCCACACCAAGTTAGTTATTAATCCAAATGATCTGCTCACTCAAGCTTTCAATACGATTCATAACTAACATCACTCGATATTAAGTCTTCCATTTGCTTAATTGCTTACCAATACTGAAGCTTAATACTGCCGACAGTTACCTGATTGTTATTGATCAAAGTAGAAGAGTCAAGACTTAAATAATAAGTTTTAAATTGCCATTACTAGTGTATTTTTCCCTTATACATCAGTACTTACCTGCCATAGACCAATAATAACTACTAAGAACTTTGTGAGAGATAAAAATTGGATACATTTTTTTCTTAGATGATCATATTTTTCCCAAAATAAATCGGCTACAACTATGATCTTTGTTCGGTCTATTTAGGCCAACTTGTTATTTTCGGGCTAAATTAACATCCCTACTCTAAACAATGAAAGACAAAAATGATTTTTGTTTTCAAACTAGTATCTGGGTAGTCACTGACTTATAAAAAGAAGAAAAATGTCACAAAGTTTTATTTCTGAATCTCATTTTATGATGGTAATTTACCATTCTACATCAACTAAAAAAAAGTAAAATAAGTAAATAAATAAATATCCATTCTACATATCTTTGTTCTCTCATTCCTACTGATTTTTCTTGTTTTAACTTTCAACAATTGCCAAGGGTGAGTATTTGGTTATTCTATTCAATTTGTGCTTTAACAAAATAGAATCGAACTAGCCAAATTTATGAATGTATAAAATCGAAGTAAACCAAATTTCATTCGGTCAAAATAATCGAACAATTATTTTGTTTAATTCGGTTTAACCAATTTGTAGTTTTTATGGATTTATATTAACTTTTAATTTCATAATGTGTTTATATATATAATAATAGTGAACAATATTGAGGATAACTCAAATTTGAATAAAATGTCAGGTTAATATTTAGTTAATGGAAAAAATAACTCATCAAAGGCAAATAGTGGATTAACATGGTAGGCTATGAATATTAATTTTTTGTAAATTAGAAGTATTGTGAATGTAACTTATTACAAGGGATATTCGAAAAAGAAAAGTTGCACACTCTTTGTGGATGCCCAAAAAAATAATTCTTGCAAACTCTTAGGGGACGGAGGGATTACCTAATAAACTAACTTGGAAAAAAAACATAATATGTTATAAAATTGAGCAGCAAAATGCAAGTTAAGCGTAAGATACAAGACTTATTTCAATAAATTATTTTAAATTTGTAATTTAAATCCATAATATATCAAGATCATCTGATTCTAATAGCTTCTAATAATAACTTCTAATAATAACTGGTGTTTCTTCCCAAAATATAGCGAGAACTTTATATGTTTCTTACGGGTATGATTAAACATAAAGTGTTTTGGGCTATACAAATTGAGTTATGGACTTTTGGGATATGATTAATTAGTAACATAAATATATAATTTCGTTTTCAGCTATATCGATTTTTTATAAAAAAAACTTAACCAAAATTCATAATTAATTTTTTTAAAAATTTCAAAACTCAAATAATCGAAAAATCAGACCAAATTAAATTAATAAATTTAGTTTGGTTCGATTTTGGGAAAAATGTGGTCAACAAGATGGGTAGGGGTGGCGAATCGGGTATCCGCCCGATCCGAAATTTCGGATACCCGCACCCGAAATTACATTAGAATCACCACCCAAACCCGATCAGAATGCACAATCGGGTATCACAAATACCCGATGCAGGTATCCGCACCCGAATAATCGAACACCCGCATACCCCAACTTTCTTATTTTTTTCACAATTTTTTCTATTTATAATTAGATCATTTGAATCCAGCATTGCAATATTCTTTTTTTGAGAATTTTCTAATGTGTTTGTGCACAGTGACTAAAGCACATAGATACTACACTTAAGTCCAAACCAGATAAAGCAGCATCATACAGAAGATAACTCGATGCAAACAAATTAGCCCTTGAAACATGAAAACCAAAAACTTACCCTAACTAGATATCAAGAACAGAAAAATATGTTATTTGATAACCATGTTGACACGTTCAGGTTCAACATTCAACCTCAATGATATTCAATATGTTCAGCGTAAAACTTAAAGCCCCATAATTACGACGTGTGAAGTTTTAAGGCTGCTTGTAGATATAAATATATTGCTTAGTTAAATGGTAGCATGGAGTAACAATACAAAAGCATTTAAGGAAATTGAATAAACATGTACTGTATATGTTCAATAAAAGTACATGTTAGCAAATAATCTTCCTAAGTTCAATTGAAGCAATGTATATAAATGCAATAAAAGCAAAAAATATGAAAAATATGAAATTGAGTATTTAGGTAATACCCGATACCCGACCAGATTATCCGATATCCGAAAAACTCACACTCCAAATATCCGATCCCGAATCAGTAAATGCAGGTATCATGGGTATCTGGTCGGAATCGGGTATATCCGATAGCCGCTATCCGCTTTGCACCACTAAAGGTGAGTGAAATATAGGTGAAATACTTCATCCGTTTTCGGAAATCATGCAATTTCCAAAGTTTGGGCGCTAAGTGAAATGTAGGTGAGATATATGGGTGAAAGTAAGAATAAAAGACGTACTAAAAGACACCCCCAATCCAGCCTCGAGTCTTGAGTCGCCACTCTAACTCTTCACACGCTTCGCTTCCAAAATCTCCATAGAAAACTCTTGGATTGTTAGCCCATTCTTCCGGTTCATGCAATTTCGCCACGGAAGTTGTCTGATTTGCACAGGAAATTAGAAAAAGAAGCCATGAGACGGCATCTTTCCACCTTTCTGCTGCTTCTCCTCTTCGCAAATTCAGTTTTTTCCTGGAAAAAGGACGAGTTCAGAAACTGCAACCAGACCCCATTCTGCAAGCGCGCTCGCTCCCGGAAACCGGGCTCGTGCTCCTTGGTCGCCGCCGATGTCTCGATCTCTGACGGCGATCTAGTCGCCAAACTCATCGCCAAACAGTTTAGTCAAGAGATTTCTGAGGATCAACAGAGGCCCACAAAATCCTTGGTTCTCACAATTTCAGCATATCAGGATGGCGTGATGAGGATGAAGATTGACGAGGACCAAAGCTTAGCCCCGCGCAAGAAGAGATTCGAGGTGCCCGATGTGATTGAGCCCGAGTTCTTGAACAAGAAGCTATGGCTGCAGAGATTGAAGGAGGATAAGAGCGAGAATGGTCTGATGTCTATCGTTTATCTCTCTGAAGGGTATGAAGCTGTGGTTAGGCACGACCCCTTTGAGGTTTTTGTGAGGGAGAGTGGTGAGAATGAGAAAAAGGTGCTGTCTTTGAACTCAAACGGGTTGTTTGATTTCGAACAGTTGAGGGAGAAAGAGGAGGGTGAGGATTGGGAGGAGAGG
>JAYDZE010557868.1:0-31402 GCA_034509125.1 Monilaria moniliformis | reverse complement strand
ATTATTATTATTATTATTATTATTATTATTATTATTATTATTATTATTATTATTATTATTATTATTATGATTATTATGATGTGCGTCCGCCACTGCTTATACAAAATCAATGGATGTAGCAAACTTTGAACTAGAAATGACTAAAATCGCTTTGTTAAATGTAAGTTAAATTCTCAAACAGAAAGATTCCTCCACAAAACAACAAAAAAGTTGAACACGCACGACTACATTGCGAAGACATGGAAGTAAGAAAGAAGCAAAAAACAAACACTAACACATAAGAGAAAACAGACAAAACTGGTGTTCAAGAACAAAATAAATGGAAAGCAAAAGGCTGGAAATCTTTTAAGTGATAGATAGAAGGATTATATTAGGATATATTGGATATATGGTGCTTTAGTTAATTAATAGTTAGGTTTTAAATAAATTGAAACAGATAATAAATGATAAGTCTATAAGCCTATGGTCTAATAGAGCATTTAATATATATTTCTCTATAGTGGAGAAATAGAATATGAAAAAGTCAGTTAGATTTTGCCAGTCATAAATACATGAAGTTCAATATATTTTTCATAACTTTATGTAATTGAATTGATGTACTGGTAATTGTTATTGTAACAGATCCGAATACACGTGGACAAAATAGTGGTGAATTAATCTGCAAGGCGCTCGCAGATAGGGAACACCGTCGGCTTGGCGTAGAGCCACTAAATGGGTCTCCATTGCAAGGCAACTGGTGTTGGTGCACATTCGCTGACGCGGGCATGTCGATGTGGACCGAGGGGTTGCAAAGCTCGGCTGTGGGAGTAGCGCGAGCCAGTCGTGGACCCCCTCGCGAAACTGCTGCTGCGGTGCGACCTTTCACCGTGTCGTCTCAATCTTTGGGAAGAAGATGGTGGCTGTGTTAGGAGTAAAGGCAAACTTTAGTTGTAATAGAATAGGAAATCAATGTAATATGGAAACTAATATACTTTATATCGGAAATTGAGAATTGGAGAAAATACAAACAAATGAAGTCTCCATTTTCCCACACAACCCTTGTTCTGTTCTTGATTACAAAAGAAAACATAATGAACCATAACTACTCCTATCCACTAGACATAACTTATATTTTACGCCTAACTTCTTGTCACACATGGTCCGTGTGTTCTTCATCATTTCACACACAGGCAGTGTCAGACTCTCAGCCCTCGTCCCGTCTTCGCACACGGGCTATGTGCTTCCGCTTCTCCATCACACGGTCTGTTTCTCGCTCTCGGCCCTTGTCCCGCCTTCGCACACGGGCCGTGTGCTTTTTCTTCTCCATTACACGGCCCATTTCTCACTCTCGGTCCTCCGCACTTCACTTCCATGTTGCTGCTGCCCAAATCACCCCAATCCACCACCTTATGTTGTCCACGTGTATAAATCCTCCATGGTTGATCTGTATCAACTCCACTCCTCTCGTAAATAGCCTTGTCTACAAGGTTAGAATATGGAAAATAATAAAATCTTCCATATCCATCTATGTTGCATCTTCGGAAGGTAAAGTACTCAACTTAGTGAGAACATGTTGTACTTGGAAACCATCACGATTGACAATTTTGTAGCCCAAAACCTCATCCGGAAAATATGTAGGAACACAAACCATAATATCCGGTGGCAATGTGGGTTCAAGAAATGCATCCCCAGTTGCCTTTTTTGAATAATAAAACATGGAAAACTGGATGTCTCTTTGATTCGGCCGGAAGCTTAAGGCGATAAGCTACAATACCTACTCTTCTTCAATTTAAAAGGGCCAAAATAACGTGGGGCGAGCTTCCAACTATAGAATTGGGAATTCCATGAAGACGAACAATCTCTCGCGTAAAAAGGTATGCTACACCTTTGGCGGTGAATGGATGCTTCAAACGTAGATAATGAGCATACTTGAAAAGACGATCAACCACCACTAATATACAGTCATTTCGACTTGATTTTAGCAAACCGGTGATGAAATCCATACTAATGCCATCCCATACCCGAGTTGGTATAGGTAATGGGACAGAAGACCAACCGAGATTTTTGCATCATTCTTGTGACGCTAACACACTTAGCAGGCTGCAACGAACTTCATAATATGCCTCATCATTCCCACCCAATACACATTGGTGGCAAGACTACAATATGTGCGATACGCTCCCACTTGTTCCCCAAAAGGAGTAACATGAAATTCAACTATCATCTTTGGAATCCAATCCGAATTTGCTAGAATTACTAGTTGACCCTTGTAAAAGAGTAAATTCTGAACCAATGCGTAGTTTTGGGCCGTTGGGTGTCTTTTTTGGAGATTGAATTTTATCTTGGAAAGATAGGTATCCGATCAGTGGTTGTCTAGTACTGAGTACCAATCTGTCCACTGGCGAAGAAAAAGTGCCGAATAATCAAGGCAAATAGAAGCCATTTCTTAATCCTTGTTATCAATGATGTCCTCATCACGACGGAAAAGAGCATCAATTGCTCGGTTATTACTTTCCTCTTTATATACAACTGTAAAGTCATACCCAAGTAATTTAGAAGCCCAATTTTTTTAAGACGGCATTGACAATCGATGATTCATAATATGACGTAAGCTCCTCTGATCTGAGCTAATCATAAATTGATGGCCCAACAAATATGGTTGCCAATGTTGAACAACAAGTACTAAAGCCATTAACTCCCTCTCATACACCATTTTGCAATCCATCTTGTAGATAACTGTTTGCCATAATAAGCAATGGTTGATTGTCTTGCATGAGTGTTGCATTGATACCACGACCAGATGCATCGCATTCCACCATAAAAGGTTTTGAAAAGTCAGCCATCCGCAAAATGTGAGCAATGGTTAAAGCTCTTTTGAGCTGATTGAAAGACTAATCAGGTTCAGTTGTCCAAACAAATGACTTTGATGCATCATTTTTCAGCAATGCCGCCAATGAAGCTGTAATCTTGCCAAAACCTTGAATGAAACAACGATGATAACCTGGTAAGCCAAGAAATCCCCTTACAACCTTTATGGAGAGTGGTATAGGCCATCGTATCACTGCAAAAAAAAATTAGGATTTATTTGTACCGATGTGCTCGAAACAATGTGACCCAAACACTTAACCGAATAATGTGTCAAAATACACTTTTTTTTTAGATAAATCACAAGAGGATGGTTAGCCAATTCATGAAATACATGTTGTAAATGTGACACATGCAATTCCCATGTGTGGCTATAAATCAATATATCATCAAAGAAGACTAAGAAAAACTTAGAATAAATGGTCAGAATATATCATTCATCAAACTCTGAAAAGTTGTCAGCACATTGGTAAGCCCAAACGGCATAAATAAAAACTCGTAATGACCCAAGTGTGTCTGAAATGTCGTTTATTAGACATGTTCAGTTCTACTCGAATTTGATGATATCCAACCTTCAGGTCAAGCTTAGAAAACCACTTGACACCATATAACTCGTTGAGTAATTCCTGAATCACCGGAATTGGGTACTTGTCTGGAATTGTTTGTTTGTTGAGTTGACGATAATTGACATAAAATCTCCAAGATTCATCATTCTTACGCACCA
This sequence comes from Monilaria moniliformis, assembly GCA_034509125.1. Taxonomy (NCBI): domain Eukaryota; kingdom Viridiplantae; phylum Streptophyta; class Magnoliopsida; order Caryophyllales; family Aizoaceae; genus Monilaria; species Monilaria moniliformis. The sequence continues at coordinate 27,834 of JAYDZE010557868.1, read as the reverse complement.
AAAGCACTGGACTTGAATAAGGAGTTGTACTTGGTTGGATAATTCCAGCTACTAGTATTTATGCAACTAGACGCTCCATTTCATCTTTCAGGAGATGGTTATGGTGATAAGTTCGGACCGAGATAGGTTAAGTTCCTTGCTGTAGAGTAATGCGATGATCTGTCGAACGGTGCGGCAGTAGAACATCTGTAGACTCAACAACAGAAGGAAATGCCAATAATAATGTCTGCAATTGCCCTCGTTTATCTAAAGCCAAATCCTCACAAATGCCAAAAGATTTTGTAAAAGAACCGTCCTTGAGATTTCATAATACCCAACATTCATTCTCATCCAACTGTACATCTCTCAACTTGCAAGGTGTATAGGCACGATGAATTAGAGATGAATTGTTCAAACAAACTTCATGACCTTGGCGTATAAACGTCATAGACAAGTTATGCCAATTTTCTCCATTATCACCCAAAGAGGCCAACCATGTAACCCCCAATATGACATCCATATTTGATAGAGAAAACATGTAACAAGAAATGAAAAATATTTTCCGAACCAATACGTAGTGAAACATCCTTGCAAACACCTCCAGTTCTATATTTCGAACCATCTCGCAATATAACTTTGAAAGTATCAGTAGAAGTAACTTTCAAGTTCAATATGATATCCAAATAGTTAGCAACTAAACAGTGGCTCGTACTACTATCCAACATAAAATGCCTTATATTCCACATATTGAGAACAAGTTAATATTGTCACATGATTTGCCTTTTGTGGTTTTGGATGCTTATTCTTAAGCATATAATCATAAATTGAGCAAACAAGTCCTCTTTCTACATTGTACACTGAATCGTGGATCCATGATCAGAGAAAATCTTTAAGGCGATTCTTTATAGAAGAAAATCAAGTTCAAAACCAATATAAACATGGACGATCTATCCTTAAAGGTTGCAATGTCAATTCGAGGTTCGCGCCTATCTTGGCCAACTAATGACACTAGTGTAGTATATCACTTAAATGGATTACAGTGAGATACGTACTTCAATGCTATGTAAATGAAGTATAAGATCTCGATGATTGTTTATTTCTTAATCTATATAAGTATCACTGAACATATGATATTGATTATGCACTGCTTTGATTTATCAATAGATGTCGGTTTTCGCAATCCAGATATGATATCTTGGGTAGTGGTAATTAATGTCTATCAGTGCTAGTATTGTTAGAATATAGAACCGTGTATTGGGAAAACTCGGGTTGATAATATCCCCAAGAGGTGTTCGAAAAAAGTAATTTATTATACAAAATCCGGCCGATTGAAATTTATTCCAGTATAATAAATAATGTTCTTGGACTAGACATCTCTTGATAAGAGAGATTAATTAATTGAAGCTTTCAGTAAGCCTGAATTTTATGTTGAAATTGTTATTTTATGGAATTGAACTTAAAATTATAATATTCTAATTCAATTCCAAATCTTTTGTCTGGTAAAATTAAGTAATTGATATATAATTGTATTGTAATTCTAAATCTTTTATTTGGTAAGTAAAAAAATGAACCAAAATTTGACATTTACTTTTAATTGAATAATTTATTTTATTTTTTATTTATATACATTATGTAGCATTTAGAGTACGTATATATATATATATGTGTGTGTGTGTATTTTTTATTTCATAAAGCTGGTACTAAACAAATTCATGGTATCAAACACACCCTTCCATAAATATGATATACATCGTCTATTTTATATAATCCAAATACAAATTCGTAGGCATCATACAGTTAGTTCAGTAGAAATTAAACCGAACAAACCAAATAAATATATTCTTATCAAATGAATAAATTGTTTTGTTCTTCTACAAATTTTTGAAGAACAAATCAGGAAAATTGTAAATGAAGTGACTAAAAATTAGATGCCAAAAAGAAACTAAAGAGATATAGGAGATAGTAGTGTGTGTGTGAGAGAGAGAAAAAGAGAGAAATGGTATGTGTGTGTGAGAGAGAGAGAGTGGGCATGGGTGAGAGAGAGAAAAAAGGGTGTATGTATGTGTGTGTGTGTGTGTGAAAGAGAGAGAGAGAGAGAGAGAGAGAGAGAGAGAGAGAGAGAGAGAAAGAGTGTGTGTGAGAAGAGAGAGGGAAAAGGGGATGTGAGAGAGAGACAAAGAGAGTGAGGTTGTGTGCGCGTAATAGACATCACACATCAGGGATATGTAATTCCAAATATTTACTTTAGCTATGGAATTCAAATTGTGGAATTAGAGGATTTGGAATTGGAATTCAATTCCAAATCCAAATATTTTTGTGGTACCAAATAATAAATTTGGAATTGGATCCTCTAATTCCAAATACAAACCCCCAATTCCATGGTATCAAACACACCATAATGGATATTGGAAATCTTAAACACGAAAAATAAATTAATTAAAAGAGAGTCATATTTGTAATTTGGATGAGGACGAATAGTGTAATATTAATTTTGTAGTGACGTCAATTAATATTAACGGGCTTAATTAAGTTGGGGTCAACTTAACATAATTAAGCTTATTATGAGGCTCGGTCCTAATCCTCATTGGAATATTTGACCTAGCCCAACGACCCCTATGTATAGAGGGTGGGGCATGAAATTGAGAGTAGTTCCAAGTAGGAAAAGTGTTTTTCCCTAGTTGGTAATTAGTTCTATCATTTTTTGTTCTCCACCCCAACTTTGCAACTTGATAGAATATTGCTCACCCAATATTCAAGCTATATGAGGAAATAGGATAAAAGATTCATTGGTAGAATAGATTTCTCTAATAGAGATATATACTAAATCCATGTTAGATAAAAGAATCAATCCATGTTCGAATATGAATTGACGTCGAAAGGAATTCGCGCAAATAATTTTCCGTATGTTATAGTTTCTAGCAGTTTTTGTAGAATTGACGTAATTTCCTCTACATGACTCTGATTGAGGCGTGTAAGATGTACATGCGAAGCTATCCTAGAAGCAAATGAGATTGTTTGAAGGGCCAAACGGGGCTTCAAAGTTTATTAATGAGAATTGGGTTTGTTTGACGAGTTGGATTGGTGGAGTGACGAGAGTTGCAAGTCCTCGTCTTACAACAATAAACATGAATACTCACAAATAATGTTAATATTCGAACTCTAACTTGTCTAGGGTCTCAAATTTACCTGGTTCCAGTTGCCTGTCTATATGCATTCTATGACAGATTGTGTGAAATGTATGTGTTTAATTCCAATTATGATCTTATGAGATCCTTGATAGTTTAGTGTATTCCTTTAATAGCAACCCCAACAAGAACTTCATAGTTTGAGATGCATCAATACCAAAAAAGATAATTCTGACAATTGAAGAATATTGAGCGTACCTGTTGCATCATCTTCATTGGGTTCCACTTCAAGTTGTTCACGACTATGTCAGAATTTTTATCCACAACATCTTCCAATAGAACTTGAAGTGTTTTCCGCATACATTTGTGACCCGGACTAAACTTGAGTCCACAGCGAAAGCATGTTCCAACTTACATATGTTTACGGACTTTCTCATTGAACATATGATGAAAACGCTTAAGTGGTTGTGTTGGCGTAGAATTTCGCGTCCATTGATTCGTCGTGGAAGATATCTTTGATACATATTTGATTGGAATGAAGAAGACCCTCGAAATTGTGATGTTGCGTATGGTTTTGTTGGAAAAACAAAAGACAAAGAAAGTTGTTCAATTTGTCTTGCCAATTGAACAACTGCTGAATAACTGATAATGGAAGGATCCTTCAAATGCATGCAAATCTGTGGCTTCAATCCTCCCAAAAAGAAACTCAAATACTGATTTTCATTGATATCGGGTAATTGAGTCAAACGAAATTCAAATGTAGCAATATAATCTTCCAGTGAAACATCTTGTGGAGTCATATACAAGGCTTCATAACCATCTAACCCAACATTAGGACAAAACCTGATAAGAAATTCATTCATAAAATCCTCACAAGTAATAGCCGGTCTTCGTCGAATGAGCAATTGAATCCATGTATCATTGGACTTGTTAATGCCAAAAGAATGCGATCAACCCTCTCATTTATTGGTACGATGTACCAAAAAATACTGGGTAACACGAACAAGCCACCATGCCGCATCTGTTCCATCAAAATTAGGAAGTTCCATGGTCTACTACAGCGTGAAGGCCTAATTAACGATGGTGGGAAATGTTATTTGCAGTGGCCGTTGAATCGGAATATGGCCAATGCGCCCATCTCCTTGCGCACTAGCCGATTGAGTGGCTAAAAATGATGAAGCATTAGATTCATTCCGTTGTTGCTAGAATGGAGTAAGAATGGTGTGGATTTTATCATGAATTTCCAATTGACCGTCTTCCAACAATTTAAATCTTTCGTCGGATGTCCTCTTTTGTGTCGCCCTTTCCAAACCTTCAATCATTGACTCTTTATTCCGAGTGGTCACCAGGGCTTCGATTCCACGTTCATCGCAACAATTTGTTATGAGTAAAGGTAAACTTTCGTTATAATAGAATAGGAAATCAATGTAAGGAAACTAAGATACTTTATATTGGAAATCGAGAATTGGAACAAAAAATACAAATAAAAAAAGGTCTCCCTTTGCCCATGCAACCATTGATGTGTTCTTGATTACAAGAAAGCATAATGAACCAAAACTACTCCTATCCACTTTACATAACTTATATTTTACGCCTAACTGCTAGTCACACACGGTCCGTGTGTTCTTCATCTTTTTCCACACATGCCGTGTCGCACTATTAGCCCTCGTGCACACGGGATGTATGTTTCCTCTTCTCTCTCAAACGGTTCATTTTACGCTCTCGACTCTTGTCTCGCCTTCGCACACGGGCCGTGTACTTCTTTTACTCCCCGCACTTCACTTCCATGTTGTTGCTGCCCAAATCACCCCAATCCACCACCTTACATTGTCCATGTGTATAAACCCTCCATGGTTGATCTGTACCAGGCTGGTCGTAGCGGTGGGTGGTCAGCAGCGTGGCTATGGGCAGTCAATAGTCGGCATTGGGCGGATGAAGTATCGGCGGCGATGGTAAAACGGACAAGCGGCAGTGGTTGTTTTGTGACAGCCGCATAACCCTAATGGGTTTTAGGTTCCGGGTGGATTTGTGGTTCTCCGGCTTGAGGCATTTCTGCGGACCGGTTTTTCGCAATTAACAGCTCAGCGACTAGGCCGATGCAGCAGATCGTAAGTTACTATTTGCTTGGCCTAATGGGCTCAACCCATATTCTATTGCTGGACTTTTTTTGTTCTCTTTTGCTGACGGGCTGGGCCAAAATGTTGCTGCTAATTAATTTAATTAGCAACCATGTGGGTTGTATATAAAATAAATTATTAATTTAGAGTTAATAATATTAATCTCAATAACATAAATTAAGTTATTAATTATATTAATAAAATTAATTTATTATTATTTTTTAAATAATAATATTAAATATAATTTGTGTATTAATTTATAATTTATAATTAATATTAAATATATATTCATATTAATTTGGAATTAATATAAATTGATTAAGTCCATATTTAAACAAATAATGAAATATTAATTTAATCAATGAATTTTATTTGTTGAGCTCTATTTGATATCTAATGTGATAAGAATGCTATTTGATTTTATGCTTATTATTTAACTATAGTAGTAAGAGACCACTTTTATGTTTGGGTAGACGCCATTCAATATATGTATTACGCGTTACTTTATATGGATAGGCGGCACCCAATATGTATGGTCTGAATTTCTTATGCCTGGGTAGGCGGCACACCAATAAATATCAAATATTTTTCCCCCACTAAATATAAGTCTTGTTTTTTAAACAAAACGTGGCTCCCATCATAATTGTTTGATGCTCCTAACCTTTTCGACCACGAGTTTTACGCCAAATATTTTACTCTAAATTGATGAGACCTGGGCTCGTTCATAGATGTATGGTTTTCATTGCATGATGGGGTCGACTTGGTTAAATTATTTTGTGACACCAAAGCGACCAAAATAGTGTAAGGACGCAGATTAATTGGATTAATATACAAAGAATTGCAAAATTGTTGTTGTAAACTGATATTATTGTAGACATCAGCCAAAGCAAATGCTACAATAACATAAAGCTTGGATATTGGACCAATAAGATTTATATTCTATATAAATTTGTATTTTATGTTTGGAGGTATAAAATATATTAAAATTAGTAGGAGCTAATCAATACAATAAACATTTGTCTTATTAATGATATGAGTGTGATATTTGTTTACTATTTCTAATTTGTTTTTTCCCTTATTTTCTGTTTACTTAATGATGTTTGTCATTAAGATAAACATGTCTATGAACAACTCATAATCCTAGGTATTGATACCGCTTGTGGCTCACATATTTGTAATATTGTGCATGGTCTAAGTGACAACAAAAAAGTGAGGGTTGAGAAGTAGACTTATGCATGGAAAATGGAGCAAGAATTGTTGCTAAACGCGTGAAGACTTTTATATTAGATCTCCCGTAGAGATATAGACTAGATTTACATAACTATTATTTCGTTTATGTAATTATGAAGAATATTTTATCCATTCCAATATTTAGACATTGAAGGCTTTTCCTTCCATTTTGCAAATAATAGATGCTCGTATTCTCATAATAGATTGTTTTACAGAAATACCTCTATTTCAAGTGGATTATATATGCTTGAATGTGAATGAAATATTCTCTATGTACAAAATAAAAGACCTAAGCCAAGTAACACGAATAACTGTACATATCTTTGGCATTGTAGACTTGGTCATATTAATGAGAAAATAATAGCAACATTGAGAAAGATAGACTATCTCACATCATAATTTCGAATCATATAGTGTTTGCAAATCTTGTCTCAAAGGAAGGATGACAAGTGAACCGCTTTCTAAGAAGAGGTTACGTGCTAAAGACGTGCTATAGTTGATTCATACAGATGTCTGCGGATCATTTCCAACTCGAGCAAGAGGGGATATTCGTACTTAATCATTTTTACTGATAATTTTTCGAGTTATGGATGTGTGTTTCTCATGAAGCACAAATTTGAGGCCTTTAATAAATATAAGGAGTTCAAGTTTGGAGTTGAGAATCAACTTGAGAAAAGTATCAAAACTCTTTGATCAAATCGAATAAGGAAATACTTGAGTTGAGAATTACTCGATTTCTTGAAATCACGTGGAATTCGGTTAGACTAGACACCTTTGGGTACACCACAAATTAATGGAGTATCTGAAAACAGATATAAACATTATTAGATATGGTTTTATACATGATGAGTTTTGTCAGTCTCCATTTATTCCTTTGGGGTCATGCCTTACTAATTGTTATTTATATTCCGAATAGAGTTCTTTCTAAATCAGTGGAGAAAACATCATATGAGTAATGGTGTGATAAATAGATGAGTCTTAACCATATGCGGACATGAGATTGTGCTGCTTTAGTTAAGAAAATGAACTAATAAGCTAGAGGCTAAAAGTGAGATATGCTATTTTGTACAATATCCTAAGAAAACTAAAGGATATGAATTCAATTGTCCTACAGATCACAAGGTAATAATTTATAGGAATGTGGCGTTTCTTGAAGATGTTTACGTCTCCAAGGAACAAGGTCACATCACGGTATCTTGAAAAAGTTCAAGAATCACAAGATAACGTTAATGATGAGATATTGTCCAATGTTGTGGACCATAACTCAATGAGAATTTTTGATGATCTATTGGGAAAGAAAATGACTTTTAGAGTGACTATTAGAAGATACTCGAGACAATAAGATGCATCAAAGACAAAATGATACGATAGTTGTATCACCTCCACCTCATGAAAATCATAGTGAAATTACTAAGAATATCCAAAGGGTTGAAGTAGCCAACATGGAGTAACCTCCTTTCGTTCAGAATGAACAGTATGATCCAATACAAAACCTACTTAATAGGCCTCAAATAAATCTCCGTACATCTGAAAGACTGATCTATTGGTTAAGAACCAAGATGATGAAGTTGATTTGGATGACGAAGAACCTAAGAATTATACCAAAGTGGTGCCAGACACCGAACGAGAAAAGTGGCTGGCTATCTCAATATCTGAAACGGACTTGATGTACTTTAATCTAGTCCAAAAACTAATTGACTTTTCATATGGGGTTTACCCCATAGGCTGCAAATGGATCTTCAAAACGAAGAAAGATGCAAACGGAAAAGTACAAACCTATAAGGCTAGGTTAGTGGCAAATGGTTATGGTCAGCACGAGGGCACTGACTATGATGAAACCTTTTCGTCAATCGCTAAGATCAAGTCCATTAGGATATTACTTGTATTACCTGCATACTATGACTTTGCCATTTGGCAAATGGATGTAAAAATCGTGTTTCTTAATGGAGAACTTGATGGCGATGTGTATATGACATAACCTGGAGGTTTATATCAAAAGAGATGCCAAATGCAGCATGCAAGCTAAATAATTCCATTTATGGACTTAAGCAAGCATCCGAGATTTGAAATATTTGCTTCGACCAGCTATTAAATCATTTGATTTTGTTAGAAGAAAAGATGATTCATGCATTTATAGTAAGTGGGATAATGAAAATGTTGTTTACCTTATCATATATGTCAATGGCATATTGATTGAGGCTAGTAATCGTTCCATGATGCAATCCGTGAAAGGTTAATTGTCTAATTCTTTCATGACGAATGATTTGGGTTATGCTTGATACATCCTTGATATAAAGATCTATCAAAATAGACTAACAGGTTGAGATTATCACAATCCACTTATATAGACAAATTAGCTAAGACATTTCTTAATAGAAAACTCTAAGAAAATAATTTGTTTCTATGAGACATGACATTGTTTTGTCTAAAAGGGGTTGCTCTTCTAGTGACAAAGAATTACACGACGAAGAACTCATATGCTTTGATTATAAGATTAATTATATATGTCGTGATATGTACTAGGCCATATGTGGCTTATGTGCTTAGCATGACAAGCAGATTTCAGCAAAATTCCGATGAAAAATATTGGAGAACTGTTAAGACTATTCTTAATTACATTATAAAAACTAAAATATACTTTTTAGCTATGGCGAACAGCCATAGTTATTAGTTATTGAATATTCCGATGCTAGCTTTCAAACAAAGTATGATAACTATAAGTCTTAGTTTGGATATGTTTTTATCCTTAATAGTGGTATAGGAAGTTGGAATGGTTCCAAAGTACAATTGTTGATTCGACCACCAAAGTCGAGTATATTATTGCATCTGAAGCTACCAAAGAGGTCGCTGCTTTATTCAACTTTTTCCGTTAAAGAACTGTGCTGCCCACGGCATCAAGAAGCAACTTTCTCTCGCTCCGTGGGACAACAACAACGACGAAATGTATCATATTTACATGACAGGTATGGAAAAAAAAAAAAAGAATTCAAAAGCCTCCACAACTTAGAATATATAAATCATACCTTTTTCTGGTATTTCAGGTCCATTGCTTCACACTCTTAACACAGCTGTGGTAGATTTGGATGGAGAACTCTTTCGATTATAGAAGGGAGCCCGAAGGAAAGAGAAGCCTCGTTTGTCTTCCCGATGTCATGATCAGACAATAGAGGCTCCTTCTTCCTCGGCAATCTATGGCTACCATATTCAGATTCAGTATAGTAAGACCGTACACAATTCATCACACTTTTAGTAATAGATTAGTAGCTCAACCTTAAAATAATACTGCATTAGTTTGATGAATTTATGATCCATTTTCAGTGAAAAAGAAACAGTTTATTTCCTACCATTACTGCTTAAAATATCAAGAATGTCTGAATCTTTTAGAAAGCAATACTCTACTGCCAAACTATCAGTAATTTGAGTAATCAGAGATTTTAACTACTTGCCAGGAACAATATATCATTAATCTCTTGAAGGGTAAATCGGAGCTTTTTGGTGTGAGCGTGACTTTTGAAACCCCCCCATCTTGCACAGCTCCTTCAATGGCGTCTCGATGACTGAGCCGGCAGTTTCTCAGTCCATTTGAGTACTGGACTTTGGGAACTCCTCCCCAATAAAGAAGCCGTTACATGATCTTTGTTAATCAGCTTATTTATAGTATATGACATTGCTCGAGCCATATGTTCCTCAAACTTCGCCTGTAACCTCAATGGATTCAAGGCTCTCGTCCTATCAGAAGACTCGAGTTTTTCCTTGAACTCTTTTATCTTCACCATTTCCTCAAAATGGTTTTCTTGGTGTTTCTAACATCGCGGTTTGAAGCTGCATTCACTTGTTTTTCCACCTCAAAACAAGTGGAATGACTAGTTGAGGATCCATTGTCATCATCATCATCTTCCTCGCGATGAGCAGTAGCTCTCAGATTCAGTGGGATTGATCCCAGTGAGCTTTTACGTTGTTGCTGCTTCACCTGCATTCGTTCATCAAGCCACGCTTGAGATATACGAAGAATCAACTCGTCAGGATCGTGTCCCTCACCCAAACTTTTATCAGATTTCTGCCTCTGATCACGCAGTTCCTTTTCACAATCTCTCACTCCCCATGCCAACTCATCACAAAGGTCTTCCAAGAAACCACGTGATGTCCTTTCTTTCTCGAGTTCCTTGGAAACGCTAGCTACAGAGCATTTCACCTCATAAAGCTCCTGAGCTAATTCTCTTTGTAAGCTCTCCGACTGCTTCCTCAACTTCCTCTCGTGCGCAAGGTCATCTCGTGTGGACTGAGCTTTAGCCTTGTTCTTCCTAAGTAGTTTATCTCCTTGCTGCTCTCTCGCCGACTCTTTTGCATGAAAACGAGCACAATCCAACTCTTTCCTGAACGCCTTGATGAGAGACACGTTCAAAACGTGCTGCTTCTCAAGGCTCCAGACACGGTTCAAAACTTTAAGCAGTATTGTCGATGTTCTTAAGATATAAGCTAACTCACCGTTTAATTCGACTGGGCTGGAAGAGGTAGCAGTGCAACGAGGTGCAATCTGCAAAAACGTGAGATGAGGCACTCAGGAAAGTTGATTGCAAATTTGAAATGAATAATTGAAGTTTTACATAAGCTCATGGCAGTAAAACTAATTTTCTTTTATATCATGACATCTTTAAGTTTCGCAATCTACCTCGAAATCAAGAAATAAAAAAGAAAAGATGTATTTTTTAACCTGCATTGAACTGCTACAACTCGAAGGTGATACAGTTGGTGTAGCATGACTACTCGTTTCAGTTGATCGATGATGCTGCATTAGTAAGTCAGCAACACGCCTCCTCAGATTACTCGAACTCTCGGGCTGGATGATAAAAATATTAGTTAACATGAATCTTGAACTTGGACAGGTCCAATCTATTTATGATCTCTTGATTCTTCTCAGCATAGATCATATATCTCCATATTGCTCGTATTTTGATCAAATGTAGGTCATATATGCTCATGTGAAATCTTTTGATCCCATGGTCTCCCAATTTACAAATTTACAAATATTACAAATATAGCATGTATTTATTTTTACTATTCACCAAAAGCTACTTTGACATTAAATGATTAAATGTGAATGAAGCTAGTGCATATGTTAAAAAGAATGACAGTGTTGAGCTTCAGTCAATATATGTTAGCTTCAGCTGACTGAATTTTTTTATTTCGACTATTAAGTAAACAACAAAGATAAATACAATTTCTATTTGTAATATTTGTAAATTTGGGCCTCATGAGGTTAAAGTTCGGGTATAATTTAAGAATAATCATTTTTAATAATGAATATTTTCATATTGAGGCACCATTTTATTTTAGCCAAGCCAAGATATAAAAAGAATAAAGAAAAAGTATCCATAAGCATAAAAATATAGAAAAATTAGCCTTCTTCGTTTTAAAAAAACTTAAATATCCTTACACGATTTATATGAATTTTGCGAAATTATAAATTTTTGTAACATTCTAAATTACACTACTACAAGAATTTACAATTTTGCAAAATTCGTGTGTCTTGTAACAGTATAAGAATTTACAATTTTACAAAATTCATTTAAATCTTGTAAATTCAATGAGATTATTTTTTTTAATAAAGACAAAACGCTATTAGCTAGTATTTTTATATTATTATTTGATGAAATATATATATATTTTCACTCGAAAACTCTATTTATATTTTTCTTATAAGAATGGAGTATGTTTACCCGTTCTCACAAACGAACACAAACCAAACGGTTGACCAGTCAAAGAGTAGACCACACGTCCACAATTGTCAAACATACAGCAAAAAGTTCAGATGTAAAATCATCTCACAAATCCTATTCAAAATGACAGCTAAATAAGAAATATATATATACTCGCAAATTGAAATTTGAAAAATACTAAAAATGAATGCATGCTTATTAGAAAATGGGCAAGTGGTTATCCCTTTACCAGTTGGAAAGAAGTAGGCGGCGGAGGAAGAGTGACGCCGCGGCGGCGCATGTTGTCAAGTGGCGGCTTGTATTGATGGACCTCCCACAGAGCAGCAGCGAGTTTTCTTGACGAAATTACCCCAAAATTGTCATGCATTCTTCCACAGCCAGTTAGAGAATTTGCAGAATGATCCAATTGATTAGCTCTCCAAAATGAAGCTGCAGGAGTGGAGTGCCCCCCTCTCTTCCCCACTCTCCTCAATTTTTCCCACAAAATTTCTGCCTTTTCTCCTCCCCCTTCCACACTCTCCTCGCCCCTCTTCATCTCTGTCTCTCTCTAAAGGTATGAAATATGTGAATTATTTTTTGTAGTTGTTGGGTGGGGATTAAAAAAGGAGCACATGATTCAATCATTTGCTCCTCTGCAGCGGTTAGAAGTAGCCATTGATAGCCGTGACATTTTGAGTTTATTGTAACCACTGCATATTAATGAGCTTAATTACTCTAATTTATTGACAATAATTTATGTCTCCTCTTCCTCTCCGTTTTTTTAGCTTCATTTTTATTTTATTTTGTATGGCATGTTGCAATAGTAGTAATTGCATTATGCCTCAATGGCAAATCAAATAAAAAATTTAACTTAAAATTATTAGCAACATTCTTGTGTTTATTTAAATTACTCATTATAAATTTGTACTTAATTAGTTATATGAGCTTTTTCTTTTGAAAATGTAAAAGGTGCTTTATGTTTTACAAATAGCCCCCCCCCCCCCAATTATTACCGAATTCTGCAAAAAGAACCTCTTTTTGTCAAAATGTAGCTTTGTTGTGTACCACGCCTACCAATAATGTTGTGGATTTTTTAGAAGAATTTGATAGGTTTTGCTGTTCATTTATCGATTATGTACTTTATAATATAGGATATGTGTTAGAATAGTAACTGTTCAATTAAAACTTTGCACACGAGATCCGTAGTTCGATGTAACAATTTAGAGCTCTTACTCTAGTGACAACTACTTTCTATATTTAAATTCGTTTATTATATACTTCATCCATCTCATTTAATAGGTCTTAAGATCCGAACAATAAAAAATAAATTATCCATAATAAAATTGGAGAGTGAATGTCAATTTTATTGAAGGTATATTTGTCCAAAAAATTGGAGAGAGAAAGACAAATACTTGTTAATAAAGTAAGAGTAGAGATGCCTAGGGCTGCTTAAAGCTGTTACCAGTTACACTGATAACCGGATCGGAATTGACCGGTTATCGGGTAACTGATAACCGTATAATAAGGTATCGGTTCAGTTTCAGTGTGGGATTTTGGGAGGGTTCGGTTATCGGTTGCAACCGGCCGGTTACCAGTTATAATCGATAACCGGTTACGAACCGATTAGAAAGTAATTTTAATTTCTAGTTTTGTGTCCTAGTTGACTTTCTCTTCCCATTTTTTCTCTCAGCCGTACTCACTCTCTCGCCCTCACCGCCACAGCGCCACTCTCTCGCCCTCACCGCCTCACTCCCTCAATTCTCGCCGGCGACTGAGGCTCCACGCAATGACGCCAACCTCCTCATCCATTAAGTTGCGGAGCTGCTGCCTTCCAGCCCGCAGCACCGCAGATTCATCTTCCTCTACATTCGTCGGTGCCGCCGCCTCCAGTCTGCAGCGCCGCACCACCACTAAGATTCCTCAGCCTATTGCTTTGCCGACGGGCTGAACTTGAAGACAACTTTGGGATACCTCAGTGCTTGGAGCATCAGTCTTTAGTTGGATTTCTTGCTCCCTCTATCTCTTTCCTGCAAGAATATCGACTTGATTTTTCATCCCCTGAAGTTGAGACAATTTTCTCCCCTCTCTAAGGTCGGCAGATCAGAACTATTTTACAGTTTGTTTGCGATGCCACCTTTATTGTTTATTCCTTCTTGCGCTTTTTCTGTGAATTTCTCATTTACTTCCATGTTCTATTAATGTAGCTTGCTATTTGCCCGTGATGTTTGAATTTCATCTATGATTGACAAGAAATTCTTTTTCCATGTACTTGAGTAATCCTAAGAAATCTTAGATTCTTTACCTAGAACTAGAAATGTTCATCATTTTCTGCCGAATATCAATTGCTCTAGTAAACCTTTTCACAGAATAATTGATTGAACAGTGATAGCTTCTTGAGTTGGCATAGTGAGCTTTGGATTATTATTATTATCTACTAATAATACCAGTAACTCTAGGAATATCTTACCTGATTCTGCACTAGCAAGATCTCAGAAGTAGGACTACCATCAATTATTTTGTTTCCTTGTCAAATTCAACATTAATGTCGTTTAGTCCACATTCTCATATTCATCGACCAATTTGCTTAATTAGCTTTGATTCTTTGAAATGATTTTTGTAGGCCACACCAATTAAGCAGGTTTGGAGTGAATGTTAAGATGCAATATATATTATTAATGAGAAATATCTTATCAATATGATTTTGTTTGAGAAAATAATTAAATTTTATCCGAGATAATAGAAAATGGTCTCCAATAATGTATTATGTGCATATATAGAGTAGTAATACACTTTGAAACAAACACATGGCACTAATATCTTAGCAACCTGCAACATTGTATTCGTCTGATATTAGAGATAAGATAAGAGGGATTCTTGGAACTTGACTATAGTAGCCTAGTTTACTGCTTCAACACCAAGTCTTGTGTATTACGAATCCCACTGCATGACCTGAAATTTATTTGTTGAACATATTAAGTGAGAAAAATGGTAAGATATACAATATAAATACAAGAATTAGTAGCTGGGAATTGATCAAGAAACATACTATAGAGAGAAGGCATGCATTATCAAAATAAAGATGTTTAATTAGGCCTTTATTTGATTCCACAAATATAATTAACGAATGGCTTCAAAATCTAATTTTTCCATTTAAAAGAATCATATTTTGAACTATTGTAATAATAATAATGATTCATATTGATTTCCTTTTACTTTGTAATATATATGCAGATATTTAAGTGTATATATTAACTTTGTGATATGGCTCTGAATTTTATCTGAATGTGAATATGATTTCGTGCTATGGCTCCGAATTTTATGATTTTATCTGAATAATATATTGTTCTATATATATTTTTTAAATCGTAGTATTGTAGATAAAGAATTCGGAATCTCTTACTTATGCTAGCAATAAGCTAGATTCAGATTTTGATATGCTAGAAGATATTGAAATACAAGAGCTAGAGAACCCTATAACTGGATCAGCTGTAAAAGAAAAGGACAATCCAAAGAAACGAAAAATAAAGGATAGGTCTGATGTGTGGGTAGAATTCAATAAGGTTATCACTGAAGTTGGAGACCCTCCAGTGAAGACTCAAGGAAAAATGCAAACGGTGTCGGACATTGATTGCAGCAGATCTAAACAAGAATGGCACCACGGCAATGTGAAAGCAGCACGCCTCACGTTTGAAGAAGTATAAAGGCAGACATAGTCAAATAATCTCAACTATCAGCATAGCACTGGTGAAGAAGGGTCAGGGTCATTGACAAGTTGAAATTCAACCAAGAAGCTTGTAGAATATCATTATGTAAGATGATTATCCTCGATGATCTCCATTTAGATTCGTGGAGCGAGAAGGATTCAAGCAGTTTATGAGAGACGTTTGACCATTTTTCAAGATCCCGAGTAGACATACAATAAGAGTTGACTGCGTGAAGTTGTTTATGGAGCAGAAGGCAAAGTTGAAGCTCTTTTTCGAATCTAAATGCATGAGAAGAGTGTCAATTACCAATGATTGTTGGACTGCAATGAATAACACAAATTTCATTTGTGTTACAACATATTGTATCGGCAAACAATGGAAGTTGCACAAGAAAATAATCAATTTTACAAAGATACGCAGTCATAGGGAGGAGTGGGGGCTACGAAATATTCTTTGTTGCACCATGGACAATGCGTCTGCAAATGATGTGGCAACTAGGCACATGACAGATATATTTGCTACGAGGAGATGAATTTTGCCAAATAAAAACATCTTCACATGCGATGTGTTGCACACATAATCAATCTGGTCATGTGCGAAGGATTGGTGGAGATAGGCATGTTTGTGAGACGGGTAAGAGAAACTGTGAAATGGATAAAGGCTTCACCAGCTAGATCAGAATCATTCAAGTATACTGGAAGAATATAAAAGGTTGATACCTCGAGAGTTTTGTGTTTAGATGTTCCAACTATGTGGAGCTCTACTTATTTGATGCTAGAGGCAACAATGCCATATGAGCGAGTCATGAATGTATTCGAGAGCGTGAACCATGACTTTGTTCGTGAGTTGAATCAGAAGCAATACAACAACCTCACTATTGGGATGCCTCAAGATGTAGATTGGTTTGAAGTCAAGAAGATATGTGGTTACCTCCGGAAGTTCTATCAGTTGACCCTTCTCGTCTCTGGCACTAATTATGTTACAACGCATTCCTTTTTTAAGGACATGTGTGAAATCTTCAGTATCATTACTCGGTTGGAGAGTAATGAAGATGATGACATAGAAAACTAGCAACAAGGATGAAAATGAAGCTTGGAAAGTATTGGTTAGAGGAAACGTAGTTGAACTTGAAAATGAACAAGATCTTTACATCGATGCCTTGTTAGATCCTAGACAGAAGATGAAGCATGTGCAATATTGTCTGAAGACAGTGTATGGTGATAATCGGGCGAATGAGTTGGTGAAATAGTTGAACAAATCAATCTATGACTTGTTTGAGTTATACCAGAAACATATGACTTCGAATTTGGATTAAACACCAACACCACAAATACCAACACCTACACCAATGGTCAATACTTGTCACGACCGCACTTTACTAAGGATAATAAAACTCGGTTATCGTCACTGGGGGTGGGGATTAAGAAGCGGGATTAGAAAGGGGTAGCAAATTCGCTATATGACTCAAGAATATCAATAACTTCATCATTGGAAACATACTGATTACTCGGATAGTCAAATGGAATAGTCTTACAATAAGGAGAATGATAAATCAAAGTCTTAGAAAGAATACACATAATATATTCCTTAATTCATACTTATATGCAGCGGAATAACATAGAATACGGTGACATGTATGAAGACATGCACCTCCGAGAGTCTTGTCTAGAAAATGAATATTTTTAGACTTATTCAGCACACCCACCTCCTCATTCACATCTCAGCCTGCACATTTAGAAATATATGTAGGGCTGAATACAACAGTACTCAGTTAACACATGCCAAAAATATACACACATTCATTTGAAAATATTGTCACACCATCACAGTAAAGCACGGAGATTTTATCTTAAAAGGTCCTGAGTTTACTAAATTCCTTTATGATCTTAAAGTTCGACTGCGCCGTCTAAATTCTCTTCTTCATAAGCCATATCTGATCTTAATGTATCGGTGAGGTGGCCACCTCCCACGGTCACCCTTCCATAACTTATGCCGGGAAGGTGGCCACCTTCCACGGTCACTGGACCGGCCAACCCGCTCGATGACACACGATCCCCTTGTGTACACTAGTCTGAGGAGGGACGCTTCCCTTTTTGGGATCCGAATTCGATTTCAGAACATTTGGCATAGGCAACAGATAGGCATTCTCATAAAACAAATATTTTTGGGCTGACAATAACTTTAAATCCACAAACCTGAGTTCGGGTTTTTAAAATAGAAATCAAGATCATAACTTTCTCACATGCATTTAACATTTGAATATATTAAAGCCAACAATTGGACAGGAACGTCCACCTCGATTTTCTCCATGATCTGGAATAATACCTTGGTGATTGTACCGCTTTTCTTCTTCGCGATTTCCTTATTATACAAGGTAAGCTAAATTTTAGCTCAAGGAATTATTTGCATAATCACGTGATATGCACGTGTTCTATTGAGACATGTCTTCTACGTCTCGTCTCTTTAGCATATCCATTAAAGGATGAATAAATTTTTATCTCATACTTTAAAAAACTCCGACAATAAACTTCACGTCTTTTTTAATTAGAATCGAGGATTCATTTATTCTTAATTTCCTTGGTTAAGGAAATATAATTCCTTTGAAGTAATTAAATCGGAAAATTTTAATTACTCAAAATTAATACGAAGATTAATTAATTAAGTTAGTATTTTTTTCTCGAATCATAGGACTTAATTTCTTATAAATTAATCCTTAGATTAATTTATTCTAGCATTCTAATTAAATTTTCTTTTCAAAAATCAATTAAGAGGCAATCCTTTTAATTAAGCCCTAAGTACTTAAATTAATCAAGTACTTAATTAATCTAAGATAATCAAGTTCTCAAATAATTGACGAGTACTTAATCCGACTATTTAAATTAATACAACTCTATTAGCCCAAATGTTAATTAAATTAGCCAATCTTAAATTAAATTGAAGCCCATTCTGTAATTAATTTGAACCCAACACCAATTAAATTTTAAGCCCATTCGTTCATTCCTCGGCCCATTTCTCGTAGGCCCATATTAAATTAATTCCAAGCCCATCATTTTGTGCCCAATGATTTAATTAATTTAGCCCACACTTAAGCCCACAAATAAATTCGTAAGCCCAATCCAAATTAATCGTCAAGCCCATTTAATTGAAGCCCAAGCCCAAGTTTCTATCTATTTATTTATTTTTATTCTTTTTATTATGAACGGGTCCGGTCCGGTTCAACCTGAACCGGTTCTAGGGTTAGAGTTAACCTACTCCCACACATACTCGTTCACACGCATTCATCTCTTCATCACTCTGTCTCTCTTCCTCTTTCTCCCCCTACTCTCTTCCTTCCCTCATCTCTCTTACTTACCGCCGCCGGCCGGCCTGTCGTCGTCGCCTCCCGCCGGCCAGTCGTCGTCGCCTCCCGCCGTCCCCTTCTCGCTTCTCCTTCTCCTTCTCCACGTCATCCTCTCTCACGTCTCTCTCTCTTTCTCTCACTGCCCGCTTTCTCCTCTCGCCGCCGTCCCCTCCCCCGTTGCTCTCTCCCTCATTTCCTTCTCTTTTCTCTTTTTCGCCTCTCTCCCTCGGATCTCTCTCTCTCCACCGCCATTTCTCCATGTCGCGGCCACCTCTACCATCATCAGCGTCGATCTACAATGCCGCCGCCTCTCTGCCACCGTGCCGCCTTGCCCGTTGTCTCGACCGTGCATGTGACGGAGGGGGCGGATCTGCCCCCTCCTCCACATCGACGTCCCTTCCTAGCCTCGGCCCGCCTCGGCTGTTGTCGCTGTCGCGTCGCCTGGTCCGCCACCCGTACGTCGCCGCTGCCACTGCCGGTGAGCTTCTCCCCTTTCTTTTGTTTTTATTTTGTAAAAAATTCTAACATTTTCCCTCATTTTCGTTTTTCCGCCAACTTTACTGCCGTCGTCGACGCCGTGCCGCCACCTGCTGCCGTGAGGCAGCCTCCCGGCGTGCCTCACGATCCTGTGAAGGGGCTCTCCGTTTGTGGCAGCCCCCTTCGCCTCGTCCCGTCTCCATTCTCGGGGTTGCCTTGACGTTGTCGACTCGCTGGAGTGCGAGCCGTCGACGGAGCTGAAGGCAGCCCCTCGTCGCCTCGATTTTTGAGAAAGATAAGTGATAGCTCAACTTATTACTTTTAAATTTCATATGTATACATGTTAGCTATGTCCCTTTGGATTTCACAAGTGCATTGTTGGTAGTTGATTATGTTGGCGTATTTGTGTGACGATGGGTCTCTAAGTGTTGTATTGTTGTTGGAAGCATTGGACATCCCCGAATTCTAGTTTATGCTATCTCATGCTTATGTGTTTTGTAAAATGAAGGTTGGGGAAAATACCTTGATGGATTGGAGTTTTGAAACGTCGATTATCTTTAAGGTCCCGCCTTCGTCGTGAAAATTGTGAGTTGATGCTAAGTGTAGAATGTGTTGCTTGTAATTGTGATTGTGTGCTTATTTTGATGTAATTGTGCTTGTGATTGAGTGTGTTTGTAATGTTGGATACGTGAAGTTGGAAAGGGGAAAAATGTGGCTAAGTATATACATATATATATGAACTCCCTACTTGTTGTTGATGTTGGATTGGAGGCTATATGTAGCCTTAGATTGAGGCCATGCGCATAAGTCATTCAAATCTTGCTACTTATGAATAAACATATATTGCCTATATTTGCAAGTCTTCCTACGTCACAAGCTTTACTCTCTACTTTTTGATTGGGGACATAATCATTTGGAGAAGTGATGTTGGAGATCTTGGTTACTAATGCACGCTTCCTCCGTCTTCTCCAACATTTATTCCATCCATTTTTGTATAGTTGGATACTATTTGCACTATTTGCATTAATGTTGTTACTAATGGCTCTATTGAACACTATTTGATACTGTTTGGTTGTCATTTAATTAACTATTGATTAGCATTTGATTAGGCCAATAAGTATGTGATACTTTACTAATCGTATTCCTCGTTTTTCCCTCTTTGATTTTGTAGGAATTTCCCGAAGGAAAAATCGAGGATTGGTCGAGAGTAGCTCAGGGTGTAAGATGATCGTCGAAGTCTTAGAAAGTTTATTTCTTTGTATAATTGTAAATTAATTTGTAATTCAATAAATGATTTTTCTTGCATTGTAATTTATTTGATTATGCATTCTTCAAAGAAATTTAATTACTCTTTCTCATTTATTCGTTTGTAATTAAGAGTGCAAGTATTAATTTAATTTTTCAAGTTAGAAATCAAATTCCCAAATTATAATCTTAAGCGCAAATGAATCACAATTTTAGTTAATAAAAACGACGGTTATTACATAAATTCAATAAATATTTACTTATTTTATTTGGTCTTGAAAAACTCTTTAACTAATCTAAGATATATATGTATTTCATTATTCATATCTTAACTTGCATCATATAAATCACATTTTCCCAACCAAGTTTAGTTAAAATAATATATTATTTGTATTTACTTTTAAATTACTAACTTGGACAGTATCAACTATACTCTAGACTATAAAGTGGAAAATCATTATTATACTAAGACGATATTATCAATACGAACTAAACAACCACGGACCTCCAATACGCTGTCGTTTCCTCCACCTCGTCTATATCGCCCCCTCCTTCCTCTCCACCGTTATTCTGCTGCTTGTGCTCTTGTGCTAATTTTTCTTCAAATTTATCGCCTATTTTCTCTACATAAAACCTCCAAACTCTTCCCAAAAATCACATTTCTCTCTCTCTCTCTACGCGCATTGCTCTGCAGAAATTCATAGTATAATGACTTCGTATACTGTTCCATGTCCGAAGGTTTCGCCGCCGCTGGCTTCGTCATCGCAGCATATTGCTTCGTTCCCGCGATCGGAATGCCGAATGTTTCCGCTCGCTAAAATCAAGGTTCAGTTGACTACATTACGGTTTAGTTTGATTTGAGCTCGTGTTGATGTGTGGACATTGTGCTATGTTTAATATTGCGCCGGATTTACGAGTTTCTTCTGTAACCTGCTAGCGCCAGCTATAACTGTTTACAACGCAGTAATGGAGAGAGATTCTAGAATGAGTTAGTGCTAGTTGATTTGTAGTAACACTGTTATTCTCGCGTATGCTGCCCTTGGCCTGACTGGATCAAACACTAAGTAGAGGCGCAACATACTTCTCTAAATTTCGTAGTTCAGAACTCTAATTTTTGCCTACTGTAGGTGTTTCAGGGGTAGATATAGTGCTGAAAATTTATTTATTTTGGTTCTTATTGATTATGGCTATAAAGTTTGTTGTAGGATTTATGAGATGAAATCTGTTCCTATTGAGAAAAATAGTTCGGTTAGTTACTGGCTTTGTTGTTTTAGTTGATAATCTGGATCTGTGTCTTGCGGCATGTTCTGCTATTCTAGCTCATATTCGAAGCGAAAAGTTGTGATGAACCTAAGAAAGATCAAAAGTCCTGTAGGACATAAAGTGAGATGAGTTTTTTAGTCGGTTTAGTTGTACAAGAACTTAATATATTGCAGAAGTATTCCTATAGAAGGCGGGCGGTTCATTTTACCAAGGATAAAATAATGGTGCGTTGTTTGTACATTCTACTTAACCGCAATATGGCTAAAGCTCCTTTTTCCCTTACAGGGGCTTAGCCGGAACCAATCTGATGCTTTTAAGGTGTCCGCCGTAAACGAGGTAATACAAATCCTGTAATTTAGTGAATGCTTGTTGCATGTTGGTTATTGTACTATTTCTTCTATCCTCCTTCCAGTCATCTGCTTGATGCTGCCATGAACTTGGGCTAATATTTTTTGTTACCTTGATAAGGTCGCCATTGAAAAAACATCACTTGTGACAGAACGGCTCAAAGAACCGAAAAGCCAATGTGAGATCCCGGATGCAGAATCTGTTTCAGTTTTTATGGATCAAGTATCCGATCTCATCAAGTGTGTACACTTATTTGCATTTATCATCACACTTTTTTCTGACCTTATATTAAAGTATTCCAATTTTTTTAAATTGCCAGACTTGTAGATTCGAGAGATATTGTGGAGTTGCAGCTTAAGCAATTGAATTGCGAGCTGGTTATAAGGAAAAAGGAAGCACTGCCACAACCATCAACTTCAGCTCCAGTATTTTACGCCCCACCTCCTACCCCACAGGCTACATATTCACCTCAACCTCATACAACAAATGTACCAGCTCCTGCTTCATCAACACCTTCACCTCCAGCATTACCGGCTCAAGCAAAGCCAAAGTCTTCACATCCCCCATTTAAATGTCCAATGGCTGGAAACTTTTATCGGTCTCCTGCGCCTGGTGCTCCTCCTTTTGTGAAGGTTAGTCCTATTGTGTATAATATGCTTTTATTTGTGTTGCAACTGAAAATCTTTCAAGCTGTGTGATTTGTCCCCTATAATCTCTCCCAGATGCAGATGTATTGAGTTTAATAACATAATTTTTATTATTGCTGCAATTACCAAAAATAAAAAATTACTATTGTTGTTGTTGTTGTTCAAAATCACTTGTTTGGGCTGGTTCATAACACTAATTTTCTCTTTCATGATAATGTGTTTTCTTTTCAGATTCAGTTGCTTTCTTCAATGCTGTAGTAAGTTTCTCTATATGCTAACTCAGAGTTGGTTTTCTAGGTTGGAGATAAGGTCCAGAAAGGACAAGTAATATGCATTATTGAAGCTATGAAACTGATGAATGATATTGAGGTAAGCTCCTAGAGTCCTAGACCTCAGAATCAAGATGTTTTGTCTATACATTCTGTCTTGTTGATTAAAATTCATGAATAAATCAGCGAGAGATGTTTGGATCAGGTGGGGCTTTGTGATGACTAAGTTTCTATAAAAAGTTACAGTTATTTTGATATTTTCTTGAAAGCACCACGAGGAAAGAACTTATCTGCTTGCTTGGAAAATTATGCCTGCATTGCAATTCAGCAGTTCTACTGTAGTATCTAGAAACTGACGAGTTCAAAGACTTTGCATTTTATAAAGAATGTATTCATCTCCTGTGTTTTTTCCCCCTCCTGATGTACATATTTCTTGGATTTGTTAAATAATTTATCATCAAGCTATATGCATGATTCTCTTATATATTTGGTGTTCTTGATATCATTCAGGCTGATCAGTCGGGCACTGTGGTTGAGATACTTGCAGATGATGGGAAACCTGTCAGTGTGGACACGGTATCTCTTTTGCTCTTCCTATCCTATTTCATATATATCATTCCTTTAATCAGAAATTTATCTGCTTCCTTGCTTGTGCGAAGGGTTTAGTGCCAGAAAATCCTTTTATTGCTTCTGCTATGTTTAAAATAAGAAGTAAATCACAAAATGTCCCACTATAGCTAAAACCCAAACCTGTGTTACTGTACCTTTTTTGTTGCTAATTACCCACTAAACGGTGCATATTTGCAAAACAACAACTAAAGCACTTCGGTGTATATACAACCTAGGGGCTACCTTGCAGATATCGAATAGCTAAGTTGGTGATTTACTAAAGAAAAAAGTTTAGTAACACAGGTCCAAATTTGGTCATAAGTCAGCAGAAATCATTCCCTTAAAATAACGAGTGATTTGGCCCTGTGAAATGAACATTCTCACAGTATATTGAATCTCATTCTTTATCTCCTTGTGTTCTTCAAAATATTTTTTCCTCACCTGCAGCCTTTATTTATCATCGAGCCGTGAAGATCCCAGATTATGGAGGGGCCATCTCTAAAGTTAAAATAGTATGATATTTCTTGGCCTTCTCGATATATTTACTATGAAATCATGGCAAGCATGCTTTAATAGCAATAACACATTTTCTGCAATCATCTTGAGCGATATTGTTCACCGTGGTCTCTTGTAATCTCTATGTTAATCTTGGTTAATAACTGTTAAACTCAATGGAGTTGAATGTTTAGCAATATACTTGTACTTCTTAGTAGTCTTTATTTATGGTTTTTTCTTTTTTTTCCTTTGATGCATATAGCGTAAAATTTGTTTCTCTTTCTCCGATAGAAATGATTTCATTGTCGTCGACAGGCATTTTTTCTTTACCTTGACTTTTATATAAGCTGGGATTTTTGTTTTTACATGGCATTGCAAAACTTACCGATGGCTACGGATAACCCAAATTTGAAAACATAACATAATCGTGTCAACATGAACTGCTACTTGAAATTACTTTCAACGGCTATATGTCATTGAATCCACCATATTAACATGCATTTCTTTTCTAATATGACAATTCTAATAAAATGCATTTTACGACAACACACTACTAGGAAAATGCATTTTACAACCACTTTTGAAGCACACTAAGGATCTATTTGATATTTTCTCAAATTATATATCACGTATCTGTTCCTTTAGTTAGAAAAATGAAAAACAGAAAATATTAAGGAAGAACAAGATTGAAAAATAAGGATTGAGAAGTGGGTGATAAAGAGAGAGAATTTGGTGACTGCAAGTCTACCAAAAAAAGAAAAAGAAAATGGAGTTGGGAAGATACGAAATGTGCAACTGGAATTGAAAACTGAAAAGTAGCTACATATAAAATAAATAACAAAAAAAATAAGATTTCAATTTTCCAAGTGACTAAAAGCGACATTCCCACATTTTCTATCCATGTGGTAAACAAAATATATTACGTATATAAATGAATGATAGCAAACAGGAGGGACAATAAATTCTAAAAAGAAATGTTATGCACCCTACTCTACCCAACAAGAGGAAAAAACTGCTATATCCTATATGTTGCCAAAGAAGAAGAAGAAATATGTCCGCCTTCTTTTCTTCGATCCATACCCATCAAAACCCGCGTTAAAGCAACTCTCCATGTCCCTGGAGATATCTGCAACAGCAAATTCGCGAATTTCAGAGCATGGATATAAAACAAACCGTAAAGTGAGATTTTATTGACAAACACCACGACGTTGGCGGCAGTATAGAGATACTAAATTGGTAGTAGTTTCTGTTCCAAAAGTTATTCTTTGACAGTTCAATGCAGATAGGGATGAAATAGCTAGGATGGAATTGATAAATCATACTTGAAGCCGAAGCTGGAGCTCAACAAAATTTTTGAGTCATGGTCTCCTTGTTGGACGACATATCTATCATAAACAACATGACGCTCAGATCTCAAATTTGTGCAGTATTCTCTGATCAAGTCCAGTAGGTAAATTTGGAATAGATCTGAAACAGAAGAAGTACTAATAAGTGTAGTATGACAATAATTTAGATAACAGTCATTTAAACTGGTTTATATCCATCTTTCAAAAAAAAAAAAAAACTGGTTCATAAGATAAATTCAAATCATGAGAACTGTCCGTAGTACTGATCAACACTTAAAAGGGACGTTTTGGAAACAATTGAGAGAGTGGCAAAACAGCCCCTCCCCACTCCACAAGCCAAATAACAAAAGGAAACCAAGTTTATAAACATAAACCATAACAGTAATAATTTCTTGAAGAAATCGATAAAAGTCAGATAGTGTAAATGGACTTGGATTTCATCAGAGCGGGTGTTTTATGATGCTAATTTAAGTATGCTGTCTAAAAAGGGATTACCTGACACAGAGTGAGGCAAGTATATTCCGATAAGCTCCGCCAAACACCCTCTGAGTGGTTAACAGTGTTGTCAGGGGCGCGGGGCGATGAGGCAAAAATCCGGAGCGCAGGCCACACGAATCGGGGCGCAATAATAGTTCAAAAATTGATCAATCTACACTAGAACAATTCATTTATAGCAAATAAAATATAAAATGATTCATATAAATAAAATAAAATAATTTATACTTCATAATCATCAAAGAAATAGAAAAAATTAAAAATAAATTGCATATTACAAAACAATTAACTAAACTAGATCATCATCACTCAAATGTAGGTTCTCTTCTCCTTCATCAAACCCAACCAAATCAATATCTTCGTTTTTATGATTGTCATCCACAAGAGTATAAGCAGACTTGGAATTTGAAGCTTTTTCTTGCGTATTTGTGCTAGCTCTAGTATGGTGCAAGGGTTCCAACCAGGGTTATCAAAAGCGCGCTCGGGGGGCTGGAGGAATCGCTTCGACGAGGCTGGGGCGAGCAAGCTTTGGTGCAAGTTGCAGCTGCGAGATATCTTTAAATTTCATATGTTAAACCTAATCTATTGCCAATTTAATATATTTGTTTCCTTATATAAGTCAATTTTTGCTATTTATTTAATATTTCATTTTCCTAATATATATTTATTCTTTTTTCTAATACATATCCATAAAAACGTGTTGCCTTCTTTTGAATATATACTAGTGTTCCACAATACAAACTCACACATCCACAACATACAAATATACTAGTGTTCCACAATACAAACTCACACATCCACAATATACAAAACTCACATCCATAGCATACAATTCATATTTGAAACTCACGTTCACAATATAATTTCAAAGAAGAGTTTGTTATTTTCTACAAAGTATATCCACAATTTGTAGAACTAAATAGTTTGAATTTGAAGTCATGTTTCGAATTTCACCTATAATTTTTCTTCTTCTTTTTTTCGATTCGCTTGTTATTTAAATGATTAATCATTTATAATTAATTGAACAATATTTGATGCATTATAAAAATTAATTTTGCTTTATAACATATATTGTAAGTATTATTTTTTAATACATTCATGTGTTATTTTTTAGAATCACCATAAATATTGTAATAATTTATATATGTGCTTTTAATTGATTTTATGCATACACATATCTCATTATATAATTTTCTAATTTTTTTCTCCCTTTGTCAATAAAGCACTTCTAAATACAACATGTCTAAAGATCCTGCTAGAAAATATGCCAAAGCTGATCCAAATAATAGATATGTATTTAGTCGTAATTTCTGCTCAAATGTGATGTTAGGAAGGATTCAAAGGGTAAAACAACATTTGGTTGGTGGATTTGGAAACGTCACAAAATGCTCGCAATGCCCACCACATGTGAGAGATGAAGTTGTGGAATTTATGAAGAAAAAAGAAGAT